>JAJPUD010000207.1:197020-219499 GCA_023553655.1 Myrmecobius fasciatus | reverse complement strand
CACACACACACACACACACACACACACACACACACACACACACACACACACAGAGAAGAGAGAAGGAAGGAGGGAAGGAGGGAGGAAGAATGAACAAATTCGTGTCAGAAAAGGTAAAAGTGAAAGAAATTAGAACTATTCTGCCCACCCCAAGCCCTGATCTCTAGTTGAGAACTTAAAAAAAAAATCCATTTATTTCTTCAGAACCCTAAAAAATTGGTTAAATCTTCAGTACAAAACTCCCAAAAGATAGTAATTTTCTAATTTTTTGTTCTGAATTGGACTTGTATGCAAATGAATATTGAATACCCTATTGCCAGTTTCCTAGCTCAGATTCCTGTAGTATTATGATGCAACTTTTCATCATCCTTCAGATTTCTCTGTTGCCATGACTATAGTGTCAGCAGTGTGTCAGTGGGTTAAAATTATGCCTCTTACCATTTGTTGACTTTAGAAAAAACTCTGGGAATCTTCTTAAAGAGGGAGGTGGGAAGACAAGACATCTGAGTGGGAGATGAAGAGAGAAAAAAGACAGGCATTCTTATCTCCTCCATTCTCTCCTTTCCCAGGTTGTATAAACATTATTCAAACCTGTCAGTATTCAAACAATTAATTTTAAGAATTAGTTTATGCTTTTGACCTTCATCAAGGACTAAATTATGTCTTAGATTTTAGAGGAAGTCTTGTGTCGTAATGAATGCAAGATTTCCAGCTAACAGTGAGGCTTCAGAATAGTTAATAATCAGAGTTGCTTGCTGTTCCTCCTTAATTTTTGAAGAGGACCAATAACATCACAGATGATGTCTTGACTTGCATGTGAGTTGGATTTAAGTGAAACAGAGCTGTGCAGTCTTCAGACTCTTCTGAATGGTTAAGAATCAGTTTATGTGTGGGCATGTATGTGTGCTTGGAATTTTTTTATACTGAATTTTCTATTATGAATGCTAAAAGCTTTGGAAAGAAGTAGTGCTCTACTTGGAATCAAAATAACAGCTGATGTCCAGCCTGTTTTATGTGGTTAGGATAAATACTTGCCTCATTCTAAGAGTGGCAATGCTATATGAGAAATTCTGAAGCTGACTACTATTATTAAAAATCTTATCTCAGTTTGTGATTTCTGCAGAAATTCTAAATCATAAATAAAATAAGAAAACAGGCTCTTTACCTGTGTTAGGTGCACACTGTGTCTGTACTAGCTTCCATATGCAATCTGTCTTAGTATCATATTCCCAAGGGACCTATTGCCATAGTACCTAATTGCCTGGCGTGGGGTGGGGGGGATTATTTTAAAACAAAGGACTATTAAGTGGAAGGCATAATATGCTCCTTTGTATCATATTTCAAACTAGATAAACAAATCCTAGGATAACAAGGCCATAGCTATTAGTTACTGATTAGACAAAAGCCAGTTTAAAGATATGAGATGTCTATATCTCTACTCCAGAGAAGTATGCTCAGACTCACAAACATTTCATATGATCAATAGATCGATGGAAGACACCTTACCTTTGAGAACCATCTGGTTGTAGATCTTCATTAGATGAGGCAATTGAGGACCTGAAAATCTGAGATGTCTCCAAGATTACACAGGTGGTAAGAGTTAGAGATAGAATTTGAATTTAGGTCCTCTGATTTGGTTCATGAGATTTTAATCAATTATATCACACTCTTAAGAAGACCAGCATCTTTATTCAACAGATATGTTTTAAGTATCTGTTATAGCACACACATGTGCTCTAGTTTGTAGCATAAATGACTTCTCATCCATTTGATTTTTAAATAACATATTTTGGCCTTGTGCCCTCTTTAATTTTTTTTAAATTTGTGAGGATATTAAAAAGAAATCTTGCCCATGTGGATCAGTTTTATTTACATTTGAATCGCTAAAATATCAGTTGCTAAATATTCTTCAGTGTTCACAAATGTTTGTAATGGATCTTAAAATAGAGCATTGCATTTTCAATTGGCCCTGGTATAAAGTGAAGCTCCTCACAAGTTTAACCAACCAAAGGTTGAAAGATTGAAGGGGAAGGGTTAGAATGAATGTAAGCTTTATATCAAGTAATTGCATGAGAAGTCTAAGACCTTCTTTGGGTCCAGAGATGTTCAAGCTTTTAAGGCAATAAACAATTGGGAACCTCAAAAAGCTTATCACATGAGAGAAATATAGTCCTGAACTATAGACAAAGATAAGGCCTACAAGCTAGTTCTATATTTCATTGGTAAAAAATAGTTGGAGATTGTCTAGAGAATGTAGGTTGATAGACAATGACAGATCATTTCTCTGTGTAATGTATGTATCTGCCTACTGTGTATCTTTGAATAGTTCATTTCTTTCCCCAGATCACAGAATACAATTATCCTTTACACATCATGGGGGTTAGGGAGACAGCACCCCCACAGTCTGGAAAAATCTGTGTAAATTTTTTGGCTCTTCCTTTGCATCAGAGAAGTCAGAATTTTCTTTTTTTTTTGTAGGGTGTTTACAGTATTAAAAGATAAAATATGTTGATGTTGTACTATACAGATATTCATTTCTGAGTTTCTAAACTTTTTCTCTGTCATCTGATAGTCTTTGCATATCATCTGTGGCTTCTGCAAAACTCCTTCAAAATTCCCATACTTGTCAACCTACAATATATTGAAACTGTGTTGGGGAAAGTTCCAATGTGGAAGGGATAACTGTAAAATGTATATAATTCTACCACCAAATATCTTTAAGATACTTAAAAGTTTGAAAGGATCGAATTCATCCTTTTGAATTCTGTCCTCAGCAAATCCCTAAAAGTGTGAATGGTCAATAACTCTTATGTGGCTCTTAGGATTTGAATTGTACCCCTATAAACTGTCTGAAAAGGGAGGTATATTTGAGAATTTGCTTATCAATAATAGCCATTCCTTTCAGTCTCCACTATTATTTTGGCCAATCAGAACTCTAACCCAGAAATTCAAATTCCAAATTAAGGAAGTCATATGGAAATCGCTTTCTGAGACTTATTGTCCTAGCTTCCTCTGCTTTGTCCTGCTGTTTGTTGCTCTGTGAAGCTAGTGGACAATACCAGGCTAGCTGGGTGTTTCCTTTCATTTCATTGGACCACATGTGCAATAATAGAAGTCAGGACATTAGATAGATTGGTAGATAGATTGATCAACAAACATACACATATGTTTAGGAAAGGAAATCAAACTTGTAATTTCATAATCATGGGAGACTCAATATAGATTGGAAAGACCCAAGGTATCGAGAAATTAAATGACTTGCCCATGGTTTCACAGCTAACATTTGACAGAAACACTGTTTGAATCCATCTCTTTCTGAGTCCAAAAATTGACTCTTTAACCATTCTGCCATACACTAGCACACATATATATAGCCAAATTTAGAAATATGCCATGGGGGAAAAAATGTAATTTTGAGCATAAGATATGCTTGCTTCTATAAACTACTATTAGTTGCATAAAATAGTAGCCATTTAATAGCACTATTGCTTTTGCATTTTTATTCATTTTTGGAGGGGAGCCTGATGTAATGTAAAAAACACTGATTTGGTATCAAGAAACCAGGATTTAAATCCTAGCTCTGTTCTTTTCTGTGTAAAGCTGGGCACCTCACTTAACTTTTTTCTAACTCAGTGTCTTTATCTGCAGAGTGTGATTATAAAGACTTACAATACCTAACTCACAGGGTTTTGAGGAAAATCCTTGATAGAATGCAAGGCAATACAGGCAATACATATTCCTCTCTTTTCCAGCCTGATATATATACCGATGTAGGCTGTAACTGGACTTTCTAAATTAAATGGAAGAATTTCCTGAAGGTAAGAGTTGTCTGGTGTTGAAAAAGAATGAGTTAATGAAGGGAGAATCTGGCATCTCCTTGGCTTGAGGGCTTTGGAATAAAGGATAGATTTTCCTGAGCCTCTGATGCTTTGGGTGTGGCTCCTTCATTATACTTTCACAAGGTTTCTACCCAGCCTAAATTACCTTAGTATGCCCTGGTATCCTTTCTGAGTCAGGCCTGTCTGATTCTCCATGCCCCCATTTAGGATTTTATTGGCAAAGATGGTGCAGCCATTTGCTTCCACAATTCATTTTACAGAAGAGGTAACAGAGGCAAACAGATTTAAGGGACTTGCCCAAGATCACATAGGTAGTGCCTGAGGCCAGATTTGAACTCAGGTTCTCCTGATTCCAGGCCTGGCACTCTATCCACTGTACCACCTAGCTACTTATACCCAGTTTTCCTGACATGAAAATGGCCTTTGAGTACAAGATAACTGGTTCTGTTTGTAATGGTCCAGCTATTAAGATTCACATGGACTGGGATAGGCACTTCAATTTGTGTTTAGATAGATTTGAGAAAACAGTAGGAATTTAGCTGAGTTTTACATGGTAGAAGGAGAGAGTGTGTGATGGAAAATAGGGGTATCAAGCTTTTTCATTCTGGTGGTAAAGGGGAGAAGAAAGATGGAGCATTAGCTAATTAGGATAGGAAGATAAAAGAAAGATTGTTTTCCTTCCCATTTTCACATATACTTACATGCTGAGCTAGTTGTTGCAGCTCATTCTGCCAGCTTTTGAATTTTTTTATTTTAGAATTCCTACTCCCTTTTATGCAAAAATTTTATAGAGCTAAAATGCTGTCTTTTAATCTCAAATGGCCTCAGTAAAGTCCATTCTTCATTGGTGCAGGAAGGGCCCTATTCAAGCACTTAGTCCTCTCTAAGTTGTTCCAGGATTGGACCAGAGTCAATGCTACCAATTTTTCTCTACCCTTTTACACTGAGTTCTTCAAGGGTGATCCATAAGCCAGACATAAATGACTCCACTATAATAGAAGAAACAAAATTTTCTTATGATGTAGAGGAATATAGATACTAAGTTTTCCAAGACTACTAAGACAGGATCATGAATTATTTTTATGATATGCAGTTTCCCTGTTTCTAAAGAGAAATACTGGCATGAAAACAATGTAATGTATTCAAGAGAGAGAATTATGATTTTTTAAATTATCATGGAATTTATTAAGGCAGGTATTATTCTTGATTGAGGCATCGAGATAATGCAGTGGATAGAATACTGGTTGGATTCAGAAAGACTCACTTCCTGAGTTCAAATGTGTCTTCAGATACTTACTAGTTGTGTAACCCTGGGCAAGTTACCTACCCTATTTGCCTTAGTTCCTTATCTATAAAACGAACTGTTAAAGGAAATGGCAAACTACTTCATTATCTTCTCTAAGAAAATCCCCAAATGGTGTCACAAAGAGTGGGATACAACTGAAATGACTGAGCAATCCTAGTTCTAAAGGGATACAAAGATGAATAAAATAGCCAGTGACTCCACATTTTGTATTTTTTAAAATCCAGATGCTTAAGAAACCATCTCTATTATAAACTACAGTATATATCTTGAACATAATAGTTACTTTAATAGATGTTTGTTGAATGCTTGTATAGAATTACCCTTCACAAGATTGATAGTCAATCCTTCATCATTCCTTTCTGGTGGAGATAATTCATCATTTGAAACTGGTTTTTGACCAGTATTCAGCCAATAATCTTTACATATGTAAGTGTGGAAGAAAAACATACACATGTAGTAACAAAATCTAAAAATGGATTAGCACTGATTATGTGTCAAGAACTAGTTGCTGTAGACACAAATCCAAAAGCCAGATGATCTTTACTGTCGAGGCACTTAGATTTTATTGAGGGAATTGATTTCTCTTGAGCTATAGAACAAGACAGCATTTCATATGTATCAGGAGAATACAAAAATGGAACTATAGGACCTCAGAGGAAAGAAAAGTAGTTTGGTAGTTAAAAAAAAACACTAGATATTAAAGTAAAAAAACAGAGTTTACATCCTTGTGAGACCTTACCTAATTCATTTAATTTAGCTAGATGGTACACTCAATAGAGTACAGAATTTGGAGTCAAAAAAATCCAGTTTCAAATACTGCCTCACACACTAACTGAATAATTGCTAAAATTCTATGAGCTCTGGTTTCTTCTTCTACAAATTAGAATATTGGACTTGAGGGTCTAAGATGCTTTCCAACTCCAAAATCTTAGTAAGGTATAGTGATCAGAATTCAGGCTTTGGCATTAAGGGACCTAGTATCACATCCTGGTTCTGCTACTTACTATCCAAGTGACCTTGGGCAAAGGTACTTCATCTCTCATGGTCTCAGTTTTCTCATCCGTCAAAATTAGAAGGTTGGCAAAGCTGAGCCTGAAGGACAACATAAGAAATGTACCTCCCTCCCCTCTTTGCAAAGGTAGGACGCTGTGGAACATTCCACTTACTGTCAAATTCAGATAATATATTGATTAGTTTTGACAAACTTCTTCCCTCTTTATCTATTCCACTCTTTTTTTCTTTAATTCTTTGTTATACAAAGGATGACTCTATGTAAAAAAAGAAAAAGGAATATAGTAGAAAATAAAGGTAATATAAAAACAAGAGCCATCAACAAATATTTATAAATTTTTTAAAAAACTTATTTCGAGAAGTTTTTCTCTCTCACCCCAAAATGGAGGGACTTAAACTAAATACTCTGAAATTGTTAACAAGTTCTCAATCTAGGATCCTGAGCTAAGAAATGGTATTTGAGCTGATCTGTAAGGGATAACTAGGATTTCAGTGGATGAAGGAGGAAGGGTGGAGATTTGCTGCTATTCACACAAAAGGTGTTTGATATGTTTCTCTCCAAAGGTGCTAATGATCTCTAAATTGCCATATATAACGGCCTTTCCTCAATGCACACTTCCCATTATATTGAGTTTAACTCGAACCTTTTTTTGTAAGCACAGTGATCAAAGTATTAGAAAAGAAAGTTTTAGTAAAGTATTTATGGATACTTTTGAGCAATTAACTGATTAGACTCAAAACTGTACATTAATTCTAAAATCATGCATCTGAATATGAGAGCTTCTCTGGAGAAACTCATTTTGTGTTGCTCCCATTCAACCAGCAAAAAGATTCGTTCTCCAACTTCTGGCCACTCTGCATGATACTCCTCAGCTTGAGAATGTGACCACCTTAGTTACCATCTTTCTTAAGCGAAGTGAGGGCAAATTTCTAGAACTGTACAATCTTTCCATTTTCTTTTCCTATGCCAAATGACAGGAAAACCTTGTATCTTTCCCAAGTTGTCCTGTTTTCCCTCTTTCTTTGACTTTTTTTTTTTACTTTAGTCCTCTTTGGTTATGGAGGCTACCTATTAATAATGTACTGGCTTACAGGTACATTAAAATTGTCCAGAGATTGGGAATTATTAGTACCAATATCTTATTTATGTATATTCATTGCCTTTCTCTGCCTTTCAGCTCCAGAGAAATCTGTTCCTTTCTTGCTTCTACTGTCCTCATTAGGAATTCAGAAAGAAAGAAATAATAAATAATGCTGAGAAGAAGAAAGCCCAGGATTCATGTACATCTTTTCACTTGGACCCTATCACTCATCAATGCTAGACCTCACTAAGTAGAATGCCCCCAGAAATGGTAATGCTGTTGAAATACCATGCAAAGTTCCTTTATTATTTCTCCTTTGTCTGACTTCCTTAAGGTAGAACATTCTATACTCCATCCCTATTTGGAGCTCACCAGTAATTAGCTTAATGGGGTGAATGAGTTGATTTATCCATATGAGGAGGTGATTTGGTATCATTAGTAATTTAATGAGCATTTATTAATTCTAACTAACTACCTGACTAGCTAGAGTTCTTTAGGTTACAGAGGCTCTATGACAAAAGGGTCTCACATAGCTGCCTTTTCACATAGAACTCTATATTGTTAAATATAATTTGCAACTAATAGTCAATAGATTAAGTGTTTTATAAGCAGTTACCATGTGCCAGGCACTGTGCTAAGTCCTGTGGATACAAAGAAAGATAAAAGACAGTTTCTGCCCTGGAAGAGCTCACAGTCTAATGGGAGAGACAATATACAAATGACTATGTACAAGCTATATACAAGATGAATTAGAGATAATTAATGGAAGGAATGAGATGTGCATGGAAGGTACATACAAATAAATAACAAAAGACCACTTTGCCCAAGAATTATTAAATTTAGGAAACTAAATGACTCCTCCATCATTGACCTATTGGGAGAGGCAACTTTGTGTAGTTAGGGTTTGGAGTCAGGATAGCTCTGAGACATATTAGCTATATTACCCTAAATTATTCAATCTGTCTTTTTTAAAAATCTCATTTTGGCCATAGGTTTAATTGGGAAAATAACAGTACTTACTTCACAGAGTTCTTATGATCCATGTAAAGTACTTGGAAAAACTTAAAAGTGTTAGATAAATTTCTGCTATTGTCATTATTTACCTAGATTCATTGAGCTATTTGTCCTTTGGTTTCACTCTCAACCTAACTCCTTAAGATGTCTATTAGAGGTAGGAAGTATTTTTAGAAAATTTTTAAAAAGAGGATTAGGATCTTGAATTCCAACTGTCTAAGAACTTCCTGTTTACAGGGCAGCTTAATCCTAAAGATTATATAGATAAGTGGTATTCACTGATGGAATGGAGATTGTTGGAAGAGTTTGAATTCTAAGGTCACAATATGTAAGTAATTGTACTAACTTTGGCAAAGAGAATGAGAAGAATAAAGAGGGTCTTGCAATTACAGTATGGTGATGGGAAAGGAGGGAGAAATTTAGGACTTCCCAGCAAAGGAGTTGCCATGCTTCAAATAGGAAATATATACTTAAATGGGTAAGAATGCTTGGACAAAAGGGATGAGGTCACATACCAATTCTTGAGTCATAGATGGGGAATGTATAAGGCAGTAACTATGTGTCTGCAGCTAATACTTAATGTTTTATATATAGATCCCTGCAAAGATGAATAGAATTTGAGTTTAGCTCAGAGCACCAGCTAGCCTGATGACCCAAGGGACAAGTTACAAATACTAAATTCTTACTAGATAATGTGTTAAAGTTTTCCCATACCCTTGAGACCACCTATGGTAGAAATGGGGAAGAAGAAACTAACCTTGTGTTCTTCACTGTTTCTGTGTACTTTACCTAGATCCTTCCAATGACTTTCATTCCTGTCTGACATGGTGCTTCTCCTCTATTTTGACTTTTGAACTTGAACTTCTACGTTAACTTTTGTTTTATTGATCTGGGGAGGTTGAGTTGGTTATAATACAGTCCTATAATCACCAGAGTTTAAATGTGGAACAAGCTGATGGTGATAAACTTCAGTTTTGCTCAAGTGTCTATAGAATTCAGTCAATTTAACATTTATTAAGCACCTGCTATATGGAATGCATTGTGAAACTGTTTCACTTTCTATATTATTAGTAGAGCAATATTGGGGTCTCTGGACTACAAAATATTAAACAACTACAGGTCATGATAAATAACACAGGTCGTTTCATATCCTAACTTTAACCTTTTCAGCGAAGCCATCTAATAAGAATACACATTTTCCTCAAATTATATGTTCTTGAAAACTTGAATATAAATGAATTTTTTTTAAACTGAAGCATAATAATAACAGAGCATAACATAAACAAAACTGAAGTCAACATAATAATAGCTCTTTGGTAATCTTTACAAAAGATATTATCTCATTGGATACTCTCAATTCTTGGTAACCCATCAGTCACCATGCAGTTATTAAATACTTACTATGTCCCAGAAATCATGATAGGTATTGGAATTACAAAGACAAAAAAGAAGCATTTCCTACTCTTATATTCTAAAGCTTCTTAAACTGAGTCTCAGCCCCATATGAGGTCACATAACTGAATGTAGTAGTCTCAAAATTGATTTATTATGAGTAAAAGTTTAGTTGGTATGCCTATTTTATATATCTATATACCTGGGATCCTGTAAAAATTTCTCAAGTGAAAAGGGTTTGTGAGTGGAAAAAGGTTAAGAAGCCTTGTATGTATATATGGGTATATGTATATGTATGTATATATACATGCATGCATAAAAACATATTTATATAAATACACACACATACACACTGTCATGGGAAACAATATGCACTCATATCCGTAGACCCAAAATATATTCAAAGGAAATTTGTGAAGTAGGTACTGGCCTATGGAGATACAGATCAGGAAAGTTTTCTGGGAGGTCATTTGAACTGAGCTTTGAAGGAATCTGGGGTTTCTAGGCAATAGAAAAGAGAAGACTTCATTCTAGACATTCATTTATGGTGGATAAACTTGGAAAAGAATAGAGTGATGAGGACCTCTTCTCAGTGAAACCTTTTGAGGAAACCACCTATACACTAAATATTTCCAATTCCTTTTTTTTCAGTCACTACAAAATCCCTGCAATTGGACTTCTCATCATTCAAATAAAAATATCTTATCCAGAGTTACTAGTGATCTCTTAATTTTCCCCTCTCATAAACTTTTCTCACTCCTCATCTTTCTTGACTTCTCTAAAAGCCATGGAATATGGTGTGGAGAGGGAAGAGACTGGAAGGTAGAGAGGTTAAGTATTATTATGTCAGAAAACTGACACACTGAGATTAAGTAACTCAGGGTCACATAGATAAATGTACTGGGAAAGAATGAAAATGGATTCTTTCAGTAAATCCATTTGTAAAGCAGAGAATTATTTAGTAATGTTAACCCTTTTTAGTTTGTTAGTTTTCTTAAAGTGAAGGATACTTGCTAAGATTTTATGATTGTTGATGTTATGTTCAGTTTGCATTCAGTTTATAGGAGAGGTTTGTCTAATAAGAAAGCTTCATCCTATTTTCTTTTCTAAGCCTGAGGCTTCTATATCCTGAGTCAGAGACTGTGGCTATTGTTCAGTCACATCCAACTCTTCTTAACCCTTTTTGGGACTTTCTTGGCAAAGACACGGAGTGGTTTGCTATTTTCTTCTTCAGCTCATTTTACAGATGAGAAAACTGAGGCAAGTAGGGTTAAGTGATTTGCTCAGGGTCACACAGCTAGTAAGTATCTTAAGGCCAGATTTGAATTTAGGAAGGAGTATTCCTGATTCTAGGTCCAGTGTCCCATCCACAGTGCTATTTAGCACATGACCTGAATTCAAATCCCAGCTCTGTTACTTTATATATATATATGTGTGTGTGTGTGTGTGTGTGTGTGTGTGTGTATGTATATATATATGAAGTTAATGTATCCAAACCTTAATTTCTTTGCCTGTAAAAAGAGAGATCTGGCTTAGATGACCTCTAAATCTATAATTCAACAATCCTATAATCCAAGCACATCTTGTCCTGATATTCAGGAGTATTAGCCACTGTTTTCTATTAAACAGCTGCTCTTCCCAACTGTCTAATGGAACTTAGGTTATGGAATATATCAGCATCTCACACACTATACTAAAATAACAGCAAATGAAGGGTGATACTATAAGCAAATTAGGAAAGCAAGGGATAGTTTGCCTGTCAGATCTTTGGAGAAGGAAGGAATTTATAGCCAAAGAAGAGCTAGAGAACATTATGAAATCCAAAATAGATAATTTTGATTATATTAAATTAAAGAATTTTTGCACAAACAAAATCGATGCAGCCAAGATTAGAAGGGAAACAAAGCTACAAAACAATTTTCAAAGTCAATGTTTCTGAAATATAAAGAGAATTGAGTCATATTTGTAAGAATACAAGTCATTCACCAATTGATAAATAGTCAAAGAATATGAACAGGCAGTTTTCAGGTGAAAAAATTAAAACCATCTATGGTCATATGAGAAAAATGTTCTAAATCACTTAGTGATTCTACAAAATACAAATGACCATCCAGATAAGCAAAGCAACCTCCAAACACTATCTATCCAAACTCAATAATTGCCCCTCATCCTTCTTAGAGATGAAATAGAAACATAACTTTGAAGGTTGGAATAGGGGTACATTATAAATGTCCCTATTTAAGATCTGCTCTCTGTAGCAAACTATACTATAGCAAAAGACTATGCAAAGAGATTGTATTGTTGGTATATGGGAAGGTGAGAATTGATGGCATGTGGAATCCATTCTACATATGTTGGTAATTTTTTTTGGGGGGGTGTAGTGTACAGGGGAGGCAGTTATTCCTTTTAACTCTTGAGCTCAAGTTATCACAAATACATATTCCTGGCTGTTTCCCATTATGGGCTGAATCCCTTACAGAGTGCCTCAATATACTAGCCAGATGTTGTAACACAATGGGACAGACATTTTTTGACATTCAAATGAGTTCCATAGTGTTCTGCAAAGCTGAGAGAGAACATGTGGCTAGAATGGGTTTCTGGAATGCCAGCAATCTTTGAAGATTCCCTGGAGAGCTAAGTTTCTCAGGAAATACTTGATTGCCAGTTTAGAAATGATAAAAAAAAATTTTGCTTAGGAAAAGAGTTTTTCAAAATTCACTTGAAATCCTTTTACTTGACAGCAACAGACCCATACAATGATACTTCACTCAAAAAGGTTTCATAGCACTTAAAAACATATGGCTACATTAAACTGAGAATGGTAATGTTATGTTTAAGAATCATTTCACTTTCTAAAAAAGGTATCCAGGTTGCCTTATCCTTTAGTTTGCAGAATTTAAAACTGGAAGAGACCTTAGAGAGCATCTAGACCAATAGTGTCAGGAGAGGTACTAAACTATAGATAAGGACCCCTGCAGGGAACATACTGACTTAGAAAACTATGTATTGTTATCTGTTTAACTGTATTTTTATTTATTTTGTTAAATATTTCCCAATGACATTTTATTTTTGTTTGGGTCATACTTAGGAGTATTATAGGCTGCTTACAGCCAACCCCTTCATTTTACAAGTAAAGAAATGAAGTAAGAAGAGATCAAGGGGATGATAAAGTCAAACTGATAATAAGTAACTCAGTTTATCTAATTTATTTCTTCTTTCTACTATACCATGTTCTCCTTGCAATGCCAATGTTTGTATAGCAGGTTTTCAGTCATTAATAATAAACATATCACAAGGTTAGTATCAGTATGATTCAAATAGAATATTTAAAGATCCAAATTGCTCCCAAAATAACCTCTTCTTCAATTTGTTTTACACAATAGACAAAATTTTGGTCAGAGCAGTGTATGTAAATCATTGCTTTCTCCCTCGTCTTTAAGTGCTGCCTCATTTAATGAATTCTTTGGTTTAGAGCTTGGATTAAACAACAATATTACATTTTACACACATGGAAAATAGCAGTGACATTAATGACTCAATTTTATAGCTTATTAGATTTATAAATGTCAGCTCACTTAATTTTTTTTTGACTAACCATTATTAAGGGTAATCAAGGTGAAGCAATTGTGAAGCTGAAGAAACAGGAGTCACAGAGCAGTTGAGTAAATTGCCCTCAGTTATTGTCTGAGGTGTAGTATTAGAACTCAGAGCTTCACTCCAAGTCAAAGGCTCTATTTATTCAGGCTCATGTTCTTTAAACTTCTAGAGACATATTTCTAGAACTTTGGGGGTTAGATGAGCACCAAATTGTCATAAGCTTCTTCCAAAAGCAGAGGTCTTCCTTCTGTTTTCCCAGTCTCAGGATAATTCAGGACCCCTACAGCATCTCCTAACTTTAATTTTCATTCTTCTACCTTAGCACCAAATTTCCAAGAGTTCCTAGCAGTTTCAATTAACTTTCAATTACCTTTAATATCTTACCCTTTTTTTCCCTAAAGTTCTAGAAAGTATCCTATTTTAACTAATTCATCTCTGTAGTTTGTTTATTTGAATAAAGAATGTCTTTAAATATATCCCCTTTGTTAATAGAGATTTTTTTATTATAGTTGTTTTCCTGGACATTAAATTTTATTGTACTAAAAAACTTAGGAAGCCCAAATCTTGCCATACTTTAACTTTAATTATTGGAGAAGTTTCTAGATATTTCTGATTGACTTTCATGAAACATATGAACATTTCTATAATTGGCTTCATAATTCATTGAAAATAAAAAATTGTCATCCTTGGGGATAAATATCAATGGAAGGTACCACATGAGCAGTCAATTCATTTTGATCCTTAATCTACCTAAAGTTAATATCTGCTTTTTATCATTTCTTTCCTGGTGGTAATACAATTAAGGCTATATTTAGACTTCTTAATTGTAATGGCTGTTAGAAAAGAGCACAGTACCAAGGTGGTTAGATAGTAAAGTGGATAGTGAGTGACTCATCTTCCTGCATTCATGTCTGGCCTCAGACACTTATTTACAAACTGTGTGACCCTGAGCAAGTCACTAAAATTCCATTTGTCTCAGTTTCCTCATCTGTAAAATGAGCTGGAAAAGAAAATGGCAAACCACTCCAGCATTTTTGCCAAGAAAACCCTAAACAGGATCATGAAGAGTCAGACACAACTGAAAAATAATTGAACAACAATAAGAGTACAAGAATGACAGAGTTGTGCCTAGAGTCATCCTCTATAATGAAAAAAAGAGTTCAGCAGTGCACATTGAGGAGGGCAATAAGCAGTAAGATTGGTGATGGGGATGACAACAATGTAAAGAATGGGAGAGAATATTATAGTGATACAGGCAGATACCTGCTCAAGGATGGCAACAGTGGGAATGGATTGGAAGGAGGGAAACACAATTTGACAAGACTTGATGACTTTGAATATGGAAGTTGAGTGGTGAACAACCTGAGTAAATGAGAGAGAGCCAATGAGAGCAAGGAAAGAATTCAGTGATAAGAGATCTCAACTATAAGAGGAATGCTACAAGGGAGCACATTTTAAGTGATGCAAGTTTTAAGTTATGAGGGAAGAAGAATAGTGGCTAATTTTGATTTTGTTTTAGTTTATTTTTTAAACTTTTTATTCTTCCTATTGCTGAGGGATTCTTAACCAGGGATACGTGACCTTTTAAAAATGTATAGATGGGGGCACCTAGGTGTCACAGTGGTTAGAACACCAGCCCTGAAATCAGGAGAACCTGAGTTCAAATCTGGTCTCAGACACTTAACACTTCCTAGCTATGTGATCCTGGGCAAATCACTTAACCCCAATTGCCTCAGCAAAAAGAAAAAAAAAATGTATAGATGGATAACTATATTCCAAAAGAATTGTTTCTTAATACTATTGTGCTTTTATGCATTTAACAAACATTATTCCAAGGATCCCATGATACAGAAATGTTAAGAATCCCTCCTCTCAGAACCTGTCAATGCATGGGCTGGAGGAACCTTTATTCCCATGGCTTGAAGAAAATGATGTGAGGTCAGGCACCTTTCTGTTGCTCACTTCTATTGAAGGCTCCAATTTTCTTGTTTTATTTTACTCAACTGAGGTACATCAAGGTTTTTGTAAATCTATCGTTATCAACTTCTTGAGATTTCTGAGGTACCATTCCTGCCTTATGTATCTGCTTCCTGCCAGCATTGCCTCATTCATTTGATGAGTGACATCTCCCAATCAAGATTGCTTTCTTAACATGTCCCAGCAAGCTGGCTACATATGACGTGGAATTAAGCAGAAGATAATTCAAAAGCAGGAGGACAAGGGCTAATGGATATAGACTAAACTGTGAAGTCACAAAGACCTAGGTTTGCCTCTGAGACCTATTGACTATGTGACCCTGGAGAAGTCACTTGAAAAATATCTACATGTTCCAGGCAACTCTTTAAAACTCTGAGTTTTAGAAAAGGTGCTGATCTGCATTAGTAGTGGACTGTTTTTATTTAGGAGTTCTCTGTGCCAAAGAAATCATTAGTCCAGTCCCTATCCTTATAATCTATTGTTTCTAAGCTTCTAAAGTTTTATCATCTATAAGAGAGAAAAGACCATAAATGTAAATGATTGTGTATGTCTTAGCTAAAACTCCTATTAAGTGTATTTTCACCAGTTAATTTGAGCATTTCACTTCCAAAAACTTCTTCACTCGTTATTCTAATAAGTTTTTATGAGTATGGTAGAAAGCTAGGCAAATTAGGAGAATTACTCGAAATAATTCTTCATAAATTTCATATCCACATTTATTTGTACAGGTATTAGAAAATAAGGAAGGAAAAGTCTAAGAAAAAAAAAGAGAAGAAAAAAGAAAACTTTTTGACTCATGTCCCAGTACCGAAGTTATGCTTAATCATTATCTTCTACTCAGTACATTTAATAAACATTTTTAAGAGTCTGGTGCATGCAAGGTTTATTTGGTTTTTCCAGTGTAATAGACTGTGTAGTAAATGAAACAAGTTTCTGCTGTCTGGGAGTTTATTTAAAGTATAGAGCCATAATCCAGATAACAAATAATTATGTAGAATATCTACTCTTAACTATTACAATGAAAGATGAGTCGTAGCAGCCAAGGAAGAAACAATATGGTATAATATGAAGGGTATTAAAACTTAGGATCAGAAGAACTGAACCATACTGATTCTGACTCGTATAGGCTATGAGATCCAAGGCATTTAACCTCAGTTTCTTCATCTCTAAAATAGACTTAGTTATGCTTACCCAATCTACCTCATAAAAACATTTCATGGAAAATATTTGTCAACCTTAAAGTTATATAGAAATAAGAATTGTGATTAATATTGAAGCACAGATCTTCCTTTATCTACTAAAGAAGGCAAATAAGCAGGAATCCCATTGAAGAGACCACTATAAAACCAGAATGCATAAATTACTTGGCCAGTCTGCCATGTGCGGGTACCTTTTGTGCAACCTTCCTAAAAGTAAAGTTTTCATACAAGGATGTTCACAGAAACATCCCCGTTCTAATAAGAGCATTAAACATTAGAAGAAGTTTTATTGGGAGAGAGTGGGGGGGGGGGAGAAGGGAAGAAATCAGGGAAAAGGAGGAGGTTAAGGAAAGATAGACAGACAGATGCGATGAGAATTAATTTGAGGAATATTGAGAGTATGAATTCATATCTAAGCCCAAAGACTCAGGAAAACTCTTCCTACCCTTTCTCCTCCCCTTTCAGCCCTCTGATTAAAAAACTCACCTTCTAATGCTAAATCTCTCCCTCATCAGCTTTGAAATATAGAAAACCAAAAAGCATATTGTCTTGCTAGCTATAATTCACTATTATTCAGGGGCCATTTTGAAGGTCATTCCTCCTGGGCTGGAAGCATAATGGTATATATCCTACATCCATGTGCAGATTATAAACCAAGACTTACTGATTGTATTGTAATTTGTTTTCTGAAGTTAAGCTAGAAGGGGGTGGGGAGAGGGAAGACTAAGCAGAGATATTTAAAAGGTGAGATTGAAGTCTGTGTTGCCAGCAGGGGAAACAACGTACCTTTTGTGTTTCTATAGCCACCTGTCTCTTGAACTCATTTAAATCACTTGCGTGTAATAGGCACCTTAGAAATATATCATGTGGTAATATAGCTCTTCCTTCTTTCCTTGTTCCCTTCCAATGGGACCTATTTCCTAGTCTGTTCATGTTCTTTATAATGCTACAGACTCTGTTCTCTGGACCAAATTTATTAATTCCTTTTCAGAAAATTCAGACACATCAATTTAACATCATCTCTATCCCCTGAGGGATTAAGTCAGTTCCTTCAGAAGTTTTTCTTCTAATGTTAGCCTTTCAAACTCTGGCATCCTTTTGATTGTTCTAAAATTAAAATAATGAAGGCAGGAGAGTTGTTTTTTCTTTCTGTTTTTCTTCTAAAGTCCTCTTTCCACTTCTCTGACTTCCTACAACTATCCCCCATACCGATAATGTAATATTTTCTTCCTTCTTGACTCTACCTCCTGGCTTCTCCCTCAAGACTTGGTTTAAATTCCAACTTTTATAAGATGCCTTTCCAGATCCTCTCAGATCCTTTCCAACCAAAAAAAGTCCTTTATCTCTGAGATTACTTCCTGTTTCTTGTAACCCCAGGCTTTAATTTTTTTAAATGCTTGTTCAGTGGGGGGTCTTTATCTATAGGTGTCATAATTTGTTGGGGAGTTGCAGCATGATAGGATGGAGAGAATAATGCCTTGACAATCAAAAGAAATCAAGTTTTGATAGTAAAGTGAAGATTTGGGAGCAGCCCAGCCTTCAAGGAACTTACATTCTAATGGGGGAAAAGGGACGTTAGAACATAATGACCAGAGAGGGACACTTGGGCTCTGAAATGAACAGGATGGCCATTGAGTTCCTAGGAGAATAGTTCCCCAGGAGGGAGTGGCAGAATTGACTTAATATTGATTCCAGAACTGAAAAGGGGGTAAGAGTAATAATACTCAAGAGAGTGAGCTTCAATCACTCCTCTGCAATAATGGAAATGAACTAAATAATCACCAAGATCCCTTCCAGCTTTAAAAGTCTAACCTTGAGCTAATTTAGAGTCACTGCTTTCTCAGAAAGAATAAGAATATGAATTGTCCTAGATAAGTATTTTGAAACAAATCTGACCAGCCTTTTCATTCTCAGAGAAGAGGATTTTTCTCCTGCTAGGGATATTTTTTTTAATCATCTGGATTAATGTTCATATACTGTTCCATTAAGAAATATAAAGATGTTTAGGAATTTCTTTGGGAAAACAAAACAAACACACTTTGAATTTCTGTGTATTTTATACCAATCTCTAAGCCTTGGTGCTCTGGGGTTATGAAAAACAGGGTTTCACAGCCTCAACTCTTGCATTTGCCTTTTCTGGACAATGCAGATGCCAGGAGGGGAAGAATTGCTATGGTAGTCTATTTGCAAGCAGTCTCTTGGATACATCCAATTCTGGAAGATAGTTTTACTTCTTTTTAGGTACTAAGGCAGGAAGACAAGGAAGGGAAAAAAGAAGTGAGGAATTTTACAACAGGAACTGAATTTTAAAAAATGATACAGGATATTAGTGACAAGAAGATTCTAGGAAAAACCTCACAATGAAGCAAATCCAAGGTTTTTCAGGTTCAAACACAGTGTCTATCAGATATCCAGAATGTCAGCAAGCCTCAGGTTTCTAATCTTTTAATGAAGAAGAGCCACTTTAAGCAATATTCTTAGGATATAACTTTTTGATGACAGGTAGACAAATGGATAGATGGGTGGATAGATGGATAGATAGATATTTTACAACATTTCCAGAGATATTGTATAACAAGTCATTTGTAGAAGGAGAGAGGGAAGGAAGGAGGTAGAAGAGGGTATGTGTACACACACGTTGGGGGGGGGGAAAGAGAGAGAGAGAATGTATGTATATATGGGGGTAGAGAATCTAACAGAGAGATAATGAGAATGAGAGAATGGGGAAGAGAGAATTAACCAACAAGCATATATTAAGTGATTAATATGTACCAGATATTATGCTATACTAGAAAAACAAAAATAAAAATTAAATCAAGGAGGACTCCAGGAGCTTAAATTCTATGAGGCAGACAGTATGTATAAAAATAAGTATAATGAATGAATGAAAAAATATGTGATATGTACTGTGCTAAGTACTGGAGATACAAATACATGAGCAAAGACAATCCTCTTCAGAGAAGGGAGGAAGGATACTATACTCACAGGAGAGGAGTGATGAAATGACACTTTGGACTAGAAAGTTACCTGGAAGATGAGTGGGCTAAGTAGAGTAGATTTATATTGTGTGATTAAATATTGGTTCCAGAATTGCTAAGGGGGTGGGAATTGTGAGCAAGCTGTGCTTTTGCCACAGTGAAGCATCTGGTAGAAAGATGGCTGGGGAGTGTAAAGTGAAGAGTTAGTTACTGGTGCATTTCTGAACAAGTGGACCAGGTGAGGCACACAGCATCAAGGCAGAAGAGCCCCCAGTGGGAAATTCAAGAAATAAAAGGATTAAAACTCTCAGGGCTGGCAAGGGAAGCTGGGTGGAGAGGAAGAAGGGGAAATTAGATTTGGTGGAGATGAGGAAGACCTAGAGTAAGAATAATATTAATAATTAAAAAGCTATGGGGCAGCTAGGTGGTGCAGTGGATAGAGCACCAGCCCTGAAGTCAGGAGGACCTGAGTTCAAATGTGGTCTCAGACACTTAACATTCCCTAGCTGTGTGACCCTGGGCAAGTCACTTAACCTCAATTGCCTCAGCAAAAAAACAAAAAACAAAACAAACAAAAAAAAGATATTGGTTTTAGATCAAACCTATGATTTCATCACTGGAATCTCTTTAGTTCTTAAGAATAAGAAGACCTGTGATTTCCTCTTTATGAGGAAATTCCCTCTCACAATGAAGATCTGTAACTTTTCTACAACCTAGGATCTTAGAAAATTGTCTGGGGGCACTGTGTCTAGTGTCACACAACCAGTATGTGTGAGAAACTGGAATTGAACCTATGCCCTTTCACAACATCATGCTGCCTCTTCTTCCCTTATAGAAATTAATACAACATAGTAGAAAAATCAGATGATAATTATTGGTCTCAAGAAGATCTTTGTTGTGAAGCACACATCTGAACTAGAATTTGGAAAGAAGGATCCAGGTATTTCCTTTAACTTTCTGTCATTATTAGAACACTATGGAATTAGCTAATTGTCACTTTGGAAGCAGGAAGAACCTTAAAAGTGTGGTATCAAACTTTGAAAGTGGGTGATAGGACCAAACAGAGGCAGCACTTACAAAAGGATATGAAGTCATTCTAGTGGGGGTTCTCTCTGTGCCGTGGGAAGGGGTAAAGGTCTGGCCTTTCCTGGCCTCTCCAAAATTTATTTAGTTGTATTAAAGTCACATGTGATAGTAAGAATGATTTTCAATGTAAGGTAATCCAGAGATCAATTCAGCGCCAGACCTAGAGTCAGAAAGATGAGTCTTCCTGAATTCAAATCAGACACTGAACTAGCTGTGTGACCTTGAAAGTCATTTAATCCTATTTGCCTCAGTTTCCTTATGTAAAAAATGAGCTGGGGAAGGAAATGGCAAACCATTTCAATATCTTTGCCAAGAAAACCCCAAAAGGTATCATGAAGAGATGGACAGAATTGAAAAATTATTAAACAGACGGGGGCGGAGCCAAGATGGCGGAGTGAAAAGGTGACTTTCTGCCTCTCCTCCGATCTTCTCTCAAATCAACAATAAAATAAGCCTCCGAACTGATCTTCAAGTCAACGAACTCAGAAATATTTGGGCACAGCTCTCTGGAGAACTTCATATCAGGTTAGTCTGACTCGGACAGGGAGATAAATAGACGACAACTTCGCAGGCCGGAAGTGAGGGTGGGACTCAGCTCGGCTCATCTTGGAAGAAATTCCAAACTCCAAACTCCAAATTCCAAACACCTGGAGTTTATCTGAGGCACTCGGGACACTCTGCCCTGATTGGGGGCAGGTGTTCTGGCAGACTTGCCTTGTTTAAGGAGTAATTCGGACTTAGTCCTAGCCCCCACCGGCCCAGCACCTTAAGTCAACTCGCTGAAGTGCCCCAGGGCAAAGCTTTTTGCAGCCGCAGCTTTTTTTTTCCCTACCTTAAAGAGATATCCACACTGTCTAAAAAAAAAAAATATGATGAAGAAGCAAAAGAGAGCTCTCACCATAGACAGCTTTTATCAAGGCAAAGAAACGACCCCAGAGCCAGAGGTTCCTTTAGACAAAAATCCAGAGAACATCAGCCAGGACCATCACTGGTCCCCTTTTCAAAAGGCCTTTCTGGAAGACTGCATAAAGAACCTCAAAAGAGAGCTGGAGGATAAATGGGAAAATAAACTGAAATCAGTGCAAGAAGGATATGATGCCCTGCAAAAGAGATATGAAAAAGACACCAATTTATTAAAAAATAAAATTAGTGAAGTGGAAAAAGAGTGCAATGAACAAATTGGCCAGTTACAAAAGGAGCTTAAAAAGGTAACTGAAGAAAACAACACTTTAAAAATAAGAATTGAACAAATGCAAGTGAATGACTCACTAAGACTTGAAGAATCAGTCGAACAAAAACAAAAAAAATGAAAAATTAGAAGAAAATATGAAATATCTCCTAGGAAAAACAACTGACTTGGAAAATAGATCTAGGAGAGACAATCTAAGGATTATTGGACTTCCTGAAAGCCATGATGAAAAAAAGAATCTAAACACTATCTTCCAGGAAATCCTGAAAGAAAACTGCCCTGAGATTGTAGAATCAAAGGGCAAAATCACCATTGAAAGAATTCACCGATCACCTCCTGAAAGAGACCCCAAAATTAAGACCCCAAGGAATATCGTGGCTAAATTTCAGGACTATAGCACCAAGGAACAGAGTCTGCTGGCAGCTAGAAAGAAACAATTCAAATACCGAGGTTCAATAATTAGAATCACACAGGATTTGTCAGCTTCCACACTGAAGGATCGAAGGGCATGGAACCAGATATTCCGAAGGGCAAAGGAACTTGGATTACAGCCAAGAATAACCTATCCAGCTAGAATGAGCATTATCCTCCAGGGAAGAAGATGGTCATTCAATGATATAGGTGAATTTCACCTATTTCTAATGAAAAGACCGGATCTGAACAAAAAATTCGACACCCAAACACAGAACTCAAGAGATGCATAAAAAGGTAAAAAGGAAAGGTCTCTTGAGAACTTTATTTCTACTAGGGAGATACCTAAAGTTTGGGGGTATAATTAACTAGATATTACTTTGATAATATGAAAAAGA
>JAJPUD010000207.1:124027-192020 GCA_023553655.1 Myrmecobius fasciatus | reverse complement strand
CAGGATAGTACACTATGACCAAGTAGGATTTATACCAGGGATGCAGGGCTGGTTCAATATTAGGAAAACTATCAGCATAATTAATTATATTAATAACCAAATTAACAAAAACCATATGATTATCTCAATAGATGCAGAAAAAGCCTTTGACAAAATCCAACACCCTTTCCTATTAAAAACACTAGAGAGTATAGGAATAAATGGGCTTTTCCTTAAAATGATCAGCAGCATCTATTTAAAACCATCAGCAAGCATCATATGTAATGGAGACAAACTAAAACCATTCCCCATAAGATCAGGAGTGAAACAAGGCTGCCCACTGTCACCATTACTATTTAATATTGTATTAGAAATGTTAGCTTTAGCAATAAGGGAAGAAAAAGAGATAAAAGGAATCAGAGTAGGTAATGAAGAAACCAAATTATCACTCTTTGCAGATGACATGATGGTATACTTAGAGAACCCTAGAGACTCAACTAAAAAACTACTAGAAACAATTCACAACTTTAGCAAAGTTGCAGGATTCAAAATTAATCCACATAAATCATCAGCATTTTTATATATTACCAACAAAGTTCAGCAGCAGGAGATACAAAAAGAAATTCCATTCCAAATAGCAGATGATAGGTTAAAATATTTGGGAATCTATCTGCCAAGGAAAAGTCAGAAACTATACGAACTAAATTACAAAACACTTTCCACACAAATAAAATCAGACCTAATCAATTGGAAAAATATTAAGTGCTCATGGGTAGGCAGAGCGAACATAATAAAAATGACAATACTACCCAAACTAATCTACTTATTTAGTGCCATACCAATCAAACTCCCAAGAAATTATTTTACAGATCTAGAAAAAATAGTAGCAAAGTTCATTTGGAAGAACAAAAGGTCAAGGATTTCAAGGGAATTAATGAAAAAAAAGGCAGATGAAGGTGGCCTTGCTGTACCAGATCTAAAACTACATTATAAAGCAGCGGTCATCAAAACCGTTTGGTACTGGCTAAGAAATAGAGCAGTCGATCAGTGGCACAGGATAGGATATCAGGACAATTTAGGCAATAACCTTAACAATTTAGTATTCGATAAACCCAAAGACCCCAGCTTTTGGGATAAATACTCACTATTTGGCAAAAACTGCTGGGAAAATTGGAAACTAGTGTGGAAGAAATTAGGGCTTGACCCATACCTAACACCACATACCAAGATAAGATCTAAATGGGTTCATGATCTAGATATAAAGAGGGACTTTGTAAGCAAGTTAGAGGAACATAATATAATTTATCTCTCAGACCTGTGGAGAGGGAATAAATTTATGTCCAAAGAAGACCTGGAACTCCTAATTGAACACCAGATGGATAATTTTGATTATTTTAAGTTAAAAAGTTTCTGTACAAACAAAACAAATGCAGACAAGATTAGGAGGGAAACATCAAATTGGGAAATCATCTTTACATTTAATGGTTCTGATAAAGGCCTCATTTCTAAAATTTATAGAGAATTGTCTCATATATATAAGAATTCAAGCCACTCTTCAATAGATAAGTGGTCAAGGGATATGAACAGACAATTTTCAGATGATGAAATTAAAACCATCTCTAGTCATATGGAAAGTTGCTCCAAATCACTATTGATCAGAGAAATGCAAATTAAGACAACTCTGAGATACCACTACACACCTGTCAGATTGGCTAAAATGACAGGAAAAGATAACGATGAATGTTGGAGGGGATGTGGGAAAACTGGGACACTGATACATTGTTGGTGGAACTGTGAACGGATCCAACCATTCTGGAGAGCAACTTGGAACTATGCCCAAAAAGTTGTCAAACTGTGCATACCCTTTGACCCAGCAGTGTTTCTACTGGGCCTATATCCCAAAGAGAGCTTAGAGGAGGGAAAGGGCTCCACATGTGCAAGAATGTTTGTGGCGGCCCTTTTTGTGGTGGCTAGAAACTGGAAACTGAAGGGATGCCCATCAATTGGAGAATGGCTGAATAAATTATGGTATATGAATGTTATGGAATATTATTGCTCTGTAAGAAACGACCAGCAGGACGATTTCAGAGAGGCCTGGAGAGACTTGCATGAACTGATGCTGAGTGAAACGAGCAGAACCAGGAGATCATCATACACAGCAACAACAGTATTACATGATGATCAATTCTGATGGACATGGCTCTCTGCAACAAAGAATTGTCTCAAACCAGTTCCAGTTGTTCACTGAAGAAAACCATATACACCCAGAGAGAGGAATGTGAAATATGGACCACAACATAACATTTTCATGATCTCTACTGACATTTGTTTGCATTGTGTTGCCTTTCTCTGATTCTTTTTTTTTTCTTGTAGATAGGATTTTTCTTGCATAACTTCTCAAGCATTTCAACATTATTAGCATGTAGTGGACTTCCTGCCATCTAGGGGAGGGGAGGGGACTGGGGGTAAAATTTGTAATGGAAAGCTTTGTAAAGATCAATGTTGGGGAACTACCCATACATATGTTATACAAATAAAAAGCTTTAAAAAAAAAGAAAAGAAAAATTATTAAACATCATCAACAACTAAAACAACAAAAATTTACCTCCCTTGTCCAAAGAAATAACTATTACAAAAAAAAGAAGGTTGTCTTGCTGCCCTTCAAATTTCTAATCTAATTGTTTTGTTTATCAAATCATTCAAAGTCTTATTTGTAAATCCTAGAACTTGTCTGTTTTCTGCCTTTCTCAGTACAGACTGGAATTCTATTCAAATGCCAAAATGCCACTTTGCTCTTATTAGTTATTGCTACTATGAAAGAAGAGGATCTTGGGACCAGACATCATAGAATCACAATGGTTAATCAGGAATGGAAGGCAAAGATAAGTGAGGTGGAAAGAATGCCTCGTTGCCTTTGATGAGTTCACGTAACCAAGAATAAATTATTTCATTCCCAAATACTAAATTCCCTTTGAGATGTGATTGCTAACCAGTTGTCAGTGATCTTTGCAAGATGCTTAGTTTTAAAAAAGGGAAGATGGCAGAGTTTACACACCATAAGTCATGGTTTGTGAACACCTAGAAATGGAAAGAATGTGATCCCAAAGAGATGGTTCACCAAGACTAGTTTATGCTAAACTCAGCTTATTTCCTTTGTTTTTTTTTTTTGTTTGTTTGTTTTTTGTTTTTTTGTTTTGTTTTGTTTTGTTTTTGTTTTTGGCAGAGTAGATTCTAGGATCAAGGAAATGTCTTTGAAATAATTTGCTTAGATTTTTATTCAATTTAGCAAATACTTAATTATCTACTCCGTGCTAGGTACTACCCTTGACACTGGGACTTTCCTGAAGTCTCTCATTGTATCCTTGCTAATAAGGTGGAAAAATGTTAGGTTGTTCATTTAAAAATAGGAAATATATTCAACAAATATCACAGGCTGTCATGTGCAGGTCTGTATTGCAGAAGGTAGAGTTAGGTAGATTGAGAACTAGTTAAGTGGCCATATGATATTAAATGGCACAATGATTAATGAATTCATTTCAGCCTAATAATTCTTACACTGGGGAGAAACGTGATAAAACCTTTGCTTTAGGAAGATTATTTTAGCAGCTATGTGGAAGGTAGATCTGAAAAAAAGAATATTAAAGCAAGGAGGCCAGTTAAGATATCATTAAATAGTATTTGATTCTAATTATTCTATGTGATAGGTGCTATAGATGTTATTATCCTCATTTTACATATGAAAAATCCAAAACTCACAGAGGTTAAATGATTGCCTGTAATCATACAAATAGTGAGACTTGGTCACAGAATCTAAAATCAGATCTTTGCTGACTCCAAATCTAAGGCCTTTTCTAACATACCATACTATTTCCCTTGTAAAATTTTTGATGAGTTACAATAAGTTGAAACTAATAGCAGAAACTTAATAAAAATATGTGTAAAGTCTTAATATTTTAATCAATTGTGCTACTTTAACATGGTAGCACAGACAGTTTAATGAAAATGAGTCAACTGGGTAACTTGGTGGCCAAAAAAATCCAATATGAATTTAGGGTGATTTAAAAAGAGAATTCACAGAATGAAAGAGACAATAATAGTCCTACTACATTCTGCCCCAATCAGACCACATTTTGAGCACTAAGAATTTTTTTTTGAATGACAAAAATCTTTGAGTTATTGTTCTTGTTCAGTCGTTTCCATTGTAACTGACTTTTCATGACCCCATTTTGGAGTTTTCTTGGCAAAGATAATGGAATGTTTTACCCTTTCTCTAGCCCATTTTATAGATGAGGAACTAAGGTGCACAAGGTTAAGTGACTTTTGCCAAGTCTAGTGTCTAAGGCTGAATTTGAACTCATGAAGATGAGTTTTCCTGATTTTAAGCCCATTGTTCTATCCACTGAACCACTTAGATACCAAAAACAAACAAAAAATCAAAACATTGAAACCCTCCTTGAAACTAAACACACAGGCTGTTGACATAACTTTGAGTACAAAATTGCCAATGGGGCTTTGGCTGCTTTCTCTTATGCTTGATGTATCAGAACTTGGACCCCCTAGCTCTTCATCTGGAATCCACTCAAGGTACTTTCGATGTATTATACTTATTGAATACTTTCCTGCTATGGCCAAGTTAGTCTTATTTTGTTAAGTTGACTGATTTAGCACTGTCATTTAGCACTGTCTTATTTATTTCCAATATTAGAGAAAGCTGACCTGAAGCAGACCCAGCCTAGAATAGCATAGCAAGAACTATTTCTTTGTATTTCTTACATAACCTAGCATAGATAATAAAATTTGTCAAAATGGATGAAACAAATAGGACAAAAACTGGGTACTGTGTAATTCATGAAACTATGATAGAAACTAAAAAAGCAATTTACTGAATTTTTATAACATCTTTAAATCAAATTACATTTCTTCCTGTCCTTCCCCTTAATTACCATCACTGACATACTCATCCAAGTTATATATTATATTGTGTCCTACGTCACTTATAATTTCAATTTTGGTTATTTCTTCAGTTGCCTCTTTAGTGGCATTGTTGTAATTTTATTTATGAAGTCAGGAAAAGGTCGATTTAAATGCAGACAGTATTTGCGTTCAGTGTTAGTTAAAACCACCCTCATCCCTACCTGTACTACATAACCACAACTCTCCCCCCACCATCCAATCCAAGACTAGCATGCATGAAAGAACAGACTCTACTCCTTCTAGTGACACATACATGACACTTATCTCCTGATTCATGTCAGAAGGAATGTTTCAAACCACTAGAGATTTTTCAGTCGAGTCTGCTCTTCAAACATGATTTTCTTTTCTTTACATCACATAATTTTCAAATTCAGCTATAACAGAGTAAAAATATAGGAATCTCTTGTCTCTAGAGATAAAAATGACTAGAAATGAAAGCTATGCTTTTTTCTTAAAAACAAATTTTTGGAAGAAGTAATGGGGGTGTGTGTATGTGTGTATGTGTATGCATGTGTATATATATGTGTGTCTGTATGTGTATGTGTGTGTTTAAGCAATTAGTCTTGTAAACTCATTTAACCTCTTATAATATAAACTCATTTGGTTTATCACCTTTTGGAGAAAGAGTCAAGCAGTAAATTACTAATGAGATTACCCATAGAATTGTAGGTTTACTGTATCTAAGCTGGAATTCTGAGAAGATAGCAGACTTTCATTTCCAAAACTTCCTTACAATACAAAAGTTCCATTCTTTTATTTTTTTAAATTTTTTAAATTAAAGCTTTTTATTTGCAAAACATATGCATGGGTAATTTTTCAACATTGACCCTTGCAAAGCTTTCTGTTACAAATTTTTCCCCCCTAGTCCCCACCCCTCCCCTAGATGGCAAGAAGTCTACTACATGTTAATTATGTTAAATACTTGACAAATCGAATGTGTGTGTATACAAATTTTTAGTTATCTTGCTGTGCAAGAAAAGTCGGATCTACAAGAAAAAAAAATCTGAGAAGGGAAACATAATGCAAGCAAACCTCAATAGAGAACATGAAAATGTTATGTTGTGGTCCGCATTTCACATCCCTCTCTCAGGGTGTAGATGGCTTTCTTCACTGAACAATTGGAACTGGTTTGAATCACTCATTGTTGAAGAGAGCCATGTCCATCAGAATTGATCACCGTATAGTAATATTGTTGCTGTGTGTAATGATCTCCTGGTTCTGCTCATTTCATTCAGCATCAGTTCATGCAAGTCTCTCCAGGCCTCTCTGAAATCATCCTGCTGGTCATTTCTTATACAACAATAATATTCCGTAACACTCATATACCATAATTTATTCAGCCATTCTCCAATTGATGGACATCCATTCAGTTTCCAGTTTCTAGCCACTACAAAAAGGGCTGCCACAAACATTCTTGCACATGTGGGGCCCTTTCCTTCCTTTAAGATCTCTTTAGGAATTCATTCTTCTTAGTATAGTTTTCAGGGACTTACAGATCTTCAAGATGAGAAGAAATCTTTTTGATATTTACCTTCAATCCCCATTTATGTGAATTTCATCCTATAACAATGGGAGCTCTAGGCTTGGTTCCTGATTCTGCTGCTCGCTTGTTTGAAGGCTAGATGTATTCCTACTGAATCTGTTTCCTTATCTGTAAACTGGTATGGTTGGCAGCTCAGTCCGGTAGCTCAGTGGATAGAGGCCTCGGTCTGTGGTCAAGAAGACCTGAGTTCAAATGTGGCCTCAGACACTCATTAGCTGGACATGTAAGTTGTTTGCCTTAATCAACTGGAGAAGGAGATGGAAAACCACTCCAGGAGCTTTACTAAGAAAACATCATAAGCAACATGGTCTATAGGAACACAAAGAGTTGTACACAACAACAACAATCTAGTGTGAAACATACAGCCCAGTGATGGAATTCTGGACCTGAAGTTAGGAAAACTTGTCTTCAGATACTTTCTAGCTGTGTGACCCTGGACAAGTCACTTAGCAACTCTCTGCTTCAGTTTCCCCATCTGTGAAATAAGGAATATAATATCTATTGATGAGATAAGATTTATGGAGCTCTTTGCAAGCTTTAAAGCATTACATAGATGATTCTTATTATGAACAAATATCCACTTTGTAAAATCCTTATTAAAGAAGTCCTTTGAAAACTTTAAAGCAGGATATAAACATTAACTATTATTACTATGTTTTGGGGGGAGAGAACAAATGCTTATCACCACTCAAAAAAGAGTCTTTTATGAGGCTGAATTTTATTATTAAGAATACTCCTATTTAGTTTTCTTATTTCTCCCAAGAGAGAGAAGGAGGAAATAAATTAGTCTGCTCCTTAGGGATGCTACAGGCCACCAGGACTGCTCAGGACTGCAGTGGGTCATCTGTTAAGTCTTTTATCTAGATTATGCAGTCTGGAGGAGGCCACAGAACCAGTTTGTGATTTGGTGGGGTGGGTCTGGTAAAAGCATACTGTATGAATTAAGGATCAGAATACATGTACTTTATGAAGCCAAGAAACTTCTAATGAGGTTATAATTGAAGTAAAGGGGAGAGGGCGAGATTAGAACTGTGTCGTTCAGCTACCATCCCTCCTTTTTGGCTTCTAGGAAAGCACAAAAATTTCAAGCAAGCAAATATATGCCTTTTAGGTACTAATCTAACCTTGGTATTGTCCTAGAGGTTAGAAAAGATTTGAAGTTTAGGTAAGCTATGGTCCTTGCTCTAGTGGGGCTTCCATTTTTGAGTCAGGGGTCAAGTCTTTCAATAATTATGAGGCATCCTCCTGCCTATTAGTTGTTGTTGTTTTCAGTTTTCCTCTTCCTGGTTTTTATTCACTATCAGAATGTTGTATTGTTTTGATGTCCCATGAAGCACTTTAGACCTTCAAGCATGAATACAGAGTATATCATTTTAAACATACTCTCGCTGTGCTGTGACTTTCCCAATACCCTGATAAAAAATAAAGTTAAGAGTGATCAATACTAGAAGTTTAAAAACTTCATTTATTTTGACATGGTGGAATCTGACTAGGACTATTGTTTTAGATGGCCAAGCAATTCTTTTCACCTCTGGGTCAATGCTACCTTTTAACACAAAGATGACAGTGAAGGATTTGAGTATTATTGTACCTATAGATGGAGGGAGGTGAGAAGAGAAACCATTCTAGTTTCTCTTAATAACTCTATGGCTAACATCAGGGAATTCTGTGCTTTCAAAATTCATTGGGGGGTGGAGAAGGGAATATGCCAAAGAAATCTCAAAAGAGTTATTTGAATATGAAGAAATTTTTTTTTCAGTTTCAAGTAGCCTCAGGATAGCTTTTGCAAAGGAATAGATGTTGCAAAGGGAGAACATAAAAAGCTAATAAAAGTTAGTACTCTTTACCTAAAATCCTTTGTTCCAAAATTTTACTCTGAAACCATGGATGTATAACTGGCCACAAGCTTCTTACCACCTCATGGGATAGGGAAATGCCAAATGTGGAATGCAGATCTGCACTTTTGCCACACCTTATAGTTTAAAGTTCTGAAAGATTAAGGATTTGTCCAGGACAACACGCTAGAATGTCAGAGTCAGAACTTAAAACATCCTGTCTCTGAGGCCTGGTCTCCATAAAGTATTTCATTTAAACATTGCAATCTGAAGGAGGCCATAGAATCAACTTTGGATTCTGAGTGATGTCTGGTAACTGCGCCATGCTGCTAGGAATAAACATATTTGTTTTCCTCAAATCCAGAGAGTATTCTTTTGGAGAATCCTTAGTAGAGTATATAATATATGACACTAATGAACAGGCCTACCATTTTAATTCTGCTCATATTCAACTTCCTCTGGGGAAGTTTTTGAAACAGGGGATGTGTGTGGGGCATTAACCAATTAATTAATCAGTAGGATTTTTCAAAGGATAAGGGATATTCCACAGCTGGTGCAGAATGCTGGGGAATAGCTCTCTAATGGTAAAGTTGTTATTTCTATTCCACCCTGCTGGAACTCTAGATTCATTGTCTTCTGATAGACAGGCAGACAAGAATAAGTGAACATCTAAGCAGCAACTGGCACCATGCTGAATGTGGGGGATTCAGATACTAACAATTAAGACAGACCCTTACTTTACGGAAGTTTATATCCTAATGGATAGATAAGAAATAAGGGGAGATGGAAAACTGGCTACTGGAAGAAACACTGAATTAGATTCATATGACTTAACTTATATGACTGCCAACCCAGGTCAAAGAATTAATATAGTTTTCTTACCTATGCCATTTCAATTCTCTATCATTTCTTTTCTTTTCTTTTTCTTTCTTTCTTCTTCCTTCTTTCTTCCTCTCTCCCTTTCTTCCCTCCTTCCCTTTCCTTCCTTCCTCTGTCCTTTCCTCCTTTCCTCCTTTCCTCTTTTCTTCCTTTCCTGCTTCCCTCCTTCCCTCCTTCCCTCCTTCCCTCCTTCCTCCCATTGCTCTGTCCACTATCACCTAGCTGCCCCAGTTTTAATTCTACTTTGCTATTTCTAAGAGACTAGGGACAGGAATCTGAGTAGGAAGCACTTTTAAAGTTTTACCTCCTAGAAAAAACTACAGTAGTTATCTGAAGGAGATACTCATTTGTTCAGTATTTCAAAAAGCCATGATTTCACTGGTAACCACTGATGACAATAGTGTGCATCCTTTCTACATTTTAGTCAAAGGTTTCATGAGTTACTATAGTGGGAAAAAATAAATCATTCCCTGGTCATTAACCTTTCCATGCCTCTCTGTTATTAGCTAGGCTGATATTTTTATGATAGGGTTAGGAATATCCTCTGAGCATTGTGTTTCACTGAAATAGCTTTCAAAACCCAAGGTTACTTCCATATCACAGTATGACATCGGAGTATAAAAGGGAGAAAGCCAGAGTCCTAAAATGTGAACCTACAAACAAGAAGAGTTAAGTAGTTGTTTTCCTGACTGATCCTTCCTTTTAAAGGCTCCTCAGACAATCTCTTAAAAGGGTTAGGAAGTGGGATTAAGGCAGGTTTTAACTATGGCGACTAAGGCAAGTTAAAGTTTGGAAGGCTGTGCCCCAGAAGAGCCTTGTCCTGCACTGTAGCTCAGGGAGAAAGGGCCTAAACATTTGTGTTTGAAATAGCTAATATATCTCTGGAATTTTAGAGTTGTAAGGGAGCTAGCTTAGGCACCATTTAGTCAAATTTGTCCCTTTTTAGAAGAGGAAACTAAAGTTTAGAAAGGCTAGTGAATGGCAGAAACAGTCCAAATATTGGGAGGTGGAAAGTGAAGGGGAATGCGTGGAATTATAAAGACTTAGATTCAAATTTTGGGTTTACTATTTACTAATTATATGATCTTGGACAAATCTCTTAATCTCTTTCAACCTCAGTTATCTCATTTGTAAAATGTGGGTTCTTGTACGAACTTTCTTCCAGAGCAATTGAGAGGAAAGTACTGTGAACACTGCAAAGTAATGTTTAGATATGAGCTGTTATACAGTAGAAACCAGATCTTACATCTCCATCCAGAGATCTTTGTCTACTTTCATCTTGTCCTTCCATTAAGAGCAGAGACTTTAGAGGATTTTAAGATCATAGGTTTAGAATTTACTTTATTGATAATTTAATCCACCTTCTCATTTTACATATATAATATATTGCCTGGCACATAGCAAGCTCAACAGAAACCTGTTGATTAAAATAATTTTTTATAGAGAGAGGATTTGAATGCAGCTTCACCGTCCTCCAATTAAGTGCTCTTTGAGCTCAGCCATACTATTTTAAGAGTTCTTAGAATGTTTTTAGGATCCTTAGAATCTTAGAAAGTTCCTTTCTGTATATGGATCCAAAGTGATTATCCATTGATTGAGAAATGATGGAAATACTGTAATATATAAATGTAATAGGATATTTTCACAGTAGGAAATAATGATCATAAGAAATTATTTTTATTTATTTATTTTTTTATTTGCAAAACATATGTATGGGTAATTCTTCAACATTAACCCTTACAAAGCTTTCTGTTACAAATTTTTCCGCCCTACTCCCTACCCCTCCCCTAGATGGCAGGATATCCACTACATGTTAATTATGTTAAAATACTTGACAAATTGAATATATGTATACATATTTCCACACTTATCATTGTTGTTCAAGAAAAATCGTATCTACAGGAAAGAAAAATCAGAGAAAGGAAACACAATGCAAGCAAACATCAATAGAGAGCATGAAAATGTTATGTTGTGGTCCACATTTCACATCCCTCTCTCTGGGTGTATATGACTTTCTTCACTGAATAATAGGAACTGGTTTGAAACATATCATTGTTGAAGAGAGCCATGTCCATCAGAATTAATTGTCATATAGTACTGTTGTTGCCGTGTATAATGATCTCCTGGTTCTGCTCATTTCACTCAGCATCAGCTCATGCAAATCTCTCCAGGCCTCTCTGAAATCATCCTGCTGGTCGTTTCTTACAGAACAATAATATTCCATAACATTCATATACCACAATTTATTCAGCCACTCTCCAATTGATGGGCATCCCTTCAGTTTCCACTTTCTAGCCACTACAAAAAGAGCTGCCACAAACAGTCTTGCACATGTGGGGCCCTTTCCTTCCTTTATGATTTCTTTAGGATCTAAGCCCAATAGAAATGCTGCCGAGTCAATCTATCTATTTAGTGCTCTACCAATCAAACCCCCAAGAGATTATTTAACTGAACTAGAAAAAATAACAACAAAATTCATCTGGAAAAACAAATGGTCAAGAATTTCAAGGGCATTAATGAAAAAAAATGCAAATGAGGGTGGCCTAGCTGCACCAGATCTAAAACTATATTATAAAGCAGTGGTCACCAAAACCATTTGGTATTGGATAAGAAATAGAGTAGTGGATCAGTGGAATAGGTTAGGTTCACAGGACAAAATACTCAATGACAATTGTAATCTAGTGTTTGATAAACCCAAAGACCCCAGTTTTTGGGATAAAAACTCACTATTTGACAAAAACTGCTGGATTAATTGGAAACTAGTATGGAAGAAATTAGGCATTGACCTACACCTAAAACCATATACCAAGATAAGGTCAAAATGGATTCATGATCTAGGCATAAAGAATGATATTATAAACAAATTAGAACAATGTAGGATGGTTTACCTCTCAGACCTGTGGAGGGGGAAGGAATTTGTGACCAAAGAAGAACTAGAGGTCATCAAACTGTGTATACACAGTTTGATAACTTTTTGAGCATAGTTCCAAATTGCTCTCCAGAATGGCTGGATCTGTTCACAGCTCCACCAACAATGCATTAGTGTCCCAGCCTTCCCATATCCCCTCCAACATCTGTCACCATCTCTTCCTGTCATTTTAGCCAATCTGACAGGTGTGTAGTGGTACCTCAGGGTTGTCTTAATTTGCATTTCTCTGATCAATAATGATTTGGAGCACCTTTTCATATGACTACAAATAGTTTTAATTTCATCCTCTGAAAATTGTTCATATCCTTTGACCATTTATCGATTGGAGAATGGCTTGAATTCTTAGAAATAGATCATAAGAAATTCAAAGATAATTTAGGAAGATTCATGTGAACCAATACAGAATGAAAGAAACAGAACTAAGAGAATGATTAGGGGAATATAAGGGTGAGGTTATATAATTACCATGTAAAATATGTCCACCTGCATTTCTAAATTTTGACTTAAGAATGACAGTAATACTTTATATCTCTAAGATGCTTATTTGAATAAAACAAAGATCAATGAATTGTGCATACAACTGAAAAAGCTAGAAAAAGAACAAATTAAACTCCCCCATTAAATATCAAATTTGAAATTCTGAAAATAAATAAAAATAAAAAGGGGAAATTAATAAAATTCAAAGTAAGAGAACTGTTGAACTATTTAATAAACAAAACTAAGAGTTAGTTTTATGGGGGGGAAAAACAGCAAAATAGAGAATAGCAGGAATAGATCAATAGAAATTGCCTTTCCCCTTATCAAACTGCCTTGCAATAAACACAAAGAAGTATGTGGCTGGTTATCTTTTCTTCAGTATGGTGAAGTGCTGTCTAGAATCACAGTCTATTTGCTCCCTAGATATTTTCTGTCTAGGTTTAGATTCAGTGCTAGATTCAATTAGGTGGTCCAGTGTATAAAATACCAAGCCTAAAATCAAGAATTTTCATGAATTCAAATCTGGTCTCAGAAACTTTGGGTTAGTCACTTAACTTTGATGACCTCAGTTTTTTCAGTGTAAAAGTAGCTAGGGAAAGAAATGGCAGACCATTTCAATACCTTTGCCAAGAAAACTCCAAATGAGTTTGTAAAGAGATGGGCACTACTGAAAATGACTGAACAACAATAGATTCAAGACAGAAGTCATTTTTCTGGTTACTAGTTCTTAGCTTTAAGGGAAACAGAAATCCTCACCTTATACCCACCAACTTGGCCTTTTCTCACCAAATGCTAATAATAGAAAAACCTATATAACAAATAGAGAATAGCAATGCACTCATTCATCCAGGCAAAATAGCAAAACAAAACTGGAGAATTTAAACAAACTAGAATATATCAGAACAACTCTCAAGAGTGAGTTTTTCTGATGGGAGAAAAATGTCTCTGGACAAACCAAGAAAGACCCTGGTCTCATCTAAAGCTCCAAATCTCTTGAACCAATTCTATTACTCACAAAAGAACAGTGAGCTGTCAGCATTTTTTCCACCAATGAATACACTGTGGCTTCCAAAATACCCTTGGCTTTGAAATCTGGGTTAAGTAAATGGAAAGGAAACTTAATTCTGAGTAAAGAGGAGAAAAGATAAAATGTACCTAACTTCTTTATTAACAGCAGAGAGGTGTAGGGAATTACTAATAGAATATTATAAATATTGTAGTAAGAGGTTTTTATATTAAATATATTTTCCTTTTTATTTTTTTTGGTCACATGGTAGAGAATTTAGTAGGGGTGGGGCCAGGAAATGATTGCTGTAAAGATAAAAGGCATGAATGAATGAATAAAAAGCATTTATTAAGCACTCTTGCTTAGTTCTTAATAAACACAACTAGAATATACAAATAGAAAGAGAGAGACAGACAATTCCTGCCTTCAGGGAATGCATATTCTAATTGTTAGAAACAAGACATATGAAAGTTTGACATGTGTGTACATGTGTATATGTGTATAATTTTTCCATAATTAGAATGTCAGCATCTTGAAGGCAGAAACTATTTGATTTTTGGCTTTTTGTTCCCAGCATTTAGCATGGTGTTTGACACATAAGTCCATAATAAAAGTATGTTCACTGATGAAAAAGGACAAAACCCCAAATACATGTTAATAGTGTTTTACTTTCTTATCCTACTGTCATACAATATGACACTCTTTCCTCAACCCCTGACTTCTTTGGAGAACCTTAAAAAGAACTCACAAAACAACCATATGGTCAGATTATCTATCCTTCAGACACAGAGCTGGATTATAGTCTGATTATGCTGAATGAAGAAGAGAAAATGGAGGGGGATGGGATTGCTACTCTCCTTCCTGAGGATCTCGGCTTAGCAAGGAATAATCCTTCTGTGTCACTAGGTCATAGTCTGTTATGGTTCTGTGCTTTATACAGATTGGCACATTATTATGAAAATTTTTAATGCTAACTCTAAATCACATAGGAAATTCAAAGCTTTAAAAAGAGGAGGAGACGAGGGGAACGGAAGGTCACAAAAGCTTAAATTCTCAGCCCAAGGGCATCACAAGGTTAATGCTTGAATAAAATACTAGCTATTGGGAGAGGTGAAATAGTCCTTTCCTTTAGATTGGAACCAATTGCCTGGATTTATTTTTTATTTTAAGTGTGTCAGAGGGCTGAACTCTCAGATTTCTATTCTACTGGAAGGAAATAGATGGGAAGAGATAGTGAGTGATGAGCCAAGGGACAAGGGAAAGTGAAGATAGTTATAGAGATTTGGTCTAGCATGTATTAAAAAGAATTAGCCCCCCCCCCCTGCTCTTATTTAATTTGACAAATTTCCCTTATGTTGACTCAGAATAGTATACTCAAAAGAAATGTGTGACTACATAGTGGGAATTAATACTCCATTGGGTTTTTTTGTGGGGAAAGCCCTATGTAAAGCTCTGGGACTTTTTGTTATTGTTATCATCTTTATTTAGAAAAGGAAATGAAAAACCACTCCAGTATCTTGTCAAGAAAACCCCAAAAGAATCTAACAACTGAAATAACTGAACAACAATCAGCATTATTATATAAAATTGTTGACTAAGTCAGGAGGAGTTAGGCTCATCTAATCATTCCAAGAACTTTACAGATTCATCTACTAATCATCCTTTTCTTTTAGAAGAAAGACCTGGTCTTTTACTTCTAGTTTATGAATCTTAATGTAGAGAGCTTGGGAAGGAGACAGAAAAGTCTGATAGATAGATAGAGGAGAGAAGACTGATCCTTTATTCTTTGCTATAGGAATTGAGATTTATAAAAAGGAAGTCAGAGATCATACTGTATGTTGAAACCTTTTGATAGGAGGCAAGAAGTGAATCCAAGTATCAACTATCAGCTATGGAATGAAGCTTGACAGAAAGAAACTTAGAGGGGCAGCTTGGCAAAGTAGAAAGAGAATTAGAATGGAAATAAGAGGTCTTGGAATTGATTCCTAGTTCTGCTATTTATTACCCATATGCCTTTGATTAAACATCTTAAACTCTGGACCTCAGTTTCCTCATTTTTAAATAAATGATTAAAGAAAAAGGAACCAATCAGAAAATCTATGGCCTGAAATATCTGTTTTCTATACACATTGCATAAAGAAGGGGTAAAGGAGAAAATGAACTAGAGATCCTGATGCAGAGCATGTTAATGTCTAATTGTGGATGGATTAGATCCATAACCAGAATGACTGGAATGATAAACTTCATTCAAAAGGAACAGAATACATAAAAGGTAGAACATAGTAGGTTGCCTATTTAGAGATAATCATGTGAGGAAATCCAGGAATTATGATGAACATTTGAGATTATTTTGAGATATTAAGATACTGTAGACTACTTGGACAGAAAGAGGAAATAAGTGAAACATTTATTAGGAAATATAGCTCTAGCAAAGAGAACTGATATATTAATAAAGGGATGCTTCACATCCATCAGAAGGAGCTTTCTCTGTTCAAAACAAAGCAATTAGAAATTTTTTATTCTGCTTTAATTGAGTATTTTTCATTGAGAATCCCACTAACAAACCTAGACTTGATTGTCACAAATAAGAAGGAAACTGCTTGCTTGGGTAAAAATGCCAAAAGCCTTTCCTGGAAAGTGACCACTCCATCTTTTATGATTTACTGGAGTGGTAGATAAGAAAAGAGTGTATATCTCTTACTCCGAAATTAGCAAATCATTTGACAAAGGCAATTCTTTTGGAAAATATGGAGAAATGTGGGCAATATCACAATATAATTAGACAGATTCCATGCTGGCTAAATGACTAGAGTCAAGGAGCAAATCATTAATGATTCTAAAAGGAGGTCACTAGTGGAGAAGCCTAGGAATCTATTCTTAGCTCTTAATTCTTTAACCTTTTTTTCAGTGTTTTGGATTAAGGCATATGTTGTAAGATAGGGAGAGCCAAACTGTTCCACTCTTAGGTATGAGATTAGAACAAATGGGACATTCATTTATCCATCCAAGAGTTTACAAAAGCCATTAAGGCTTATGAGCGTCCAAGTATTCATTTTTCAGTTGTGTCTGACCTTATTATGATGCCATTTGGAGTTTTCTTGGGAAAGATACTAAAGTAGTCTGCCATTTCCTTTTCCAGATCATTTTACAGATGAGGAAACTGAGGCAAACAAGGTAAAGTGACTTGCCCAAGATCACAGAGTTATAAGTGTCTAAGGCCAGATTTTTTTAAATTTTATTTTATTTGCAAAACATATGTATGGGTAATTCTTCAACATTAACCCTTACATAGCTTTCTGTTACAGATTTTTCCCCCCAGCTCCCCACCCCTCCCTTAGATTGCAGGATATCCACTACATGTTAATTATGTTAAAATATTGGCAAATCGAATATATGTATACATATTTCCAAACTTATCATTGTTGTGCAAGAAAAATCGTATCTACATAAAAGACATATCAGATAAAGGAAACACAATGTAAGCAAACATCAATCAAGAGTATGAGAATGTTATGTTGTGGTCCGCATTTCACATCCCTCTCTCTGGGTGTATATGGCTTTCTTCACTGAACAATTGAAAGTGGTTTGAAACATTTCATTGTTGAAGAGAGCCATGTCCATCAGAATTGATCGTCATATAGTATTGTTGTTGCCATATATAATGATCTCCTGATTCTGCTCATTTCACTCAGCATCAGTCCATGCAAGTCTCTCCAGGCCTCTCTGAAATCGTCCTGCTGGTCGTTTCTCACAGAGAAATAATATTCCATAACATTCATATACCATAATTTATTCAGCCATTCTCCAATTGATGGGCATCCATTCAGCTTCCAGTTTCTAGCCACTACAAAAAGGGCTGCCACAAACATTCTTGCACATGTGGGTCCCTTTCCCTCCTCTAAGATCTCTTTGGGATATAGGCCCAGTGGAAACACTGCTGGGTCAAAGGGTATGCACAGTTTGATAACTTTTTGAGCATAGCTCCAAATTGCTCTCCAGAATGGCTGGATCCATTCACAGTTCCACCAACAATGTATCAGTGTCCCAGTTTTCCCACATCCCCTCCAACATTCATCATTAACTTTTCCTGTCATTTTAGCCAATCTGACAGGTGTGTGGTGGTACCTCAGGGTTGTCTTGATTTGCATTTCTCTGATCAATAGTGATTTGGAGCCAAGGCCAGATTTGAACTTGAGAAGATGAATCTTCCTAACTCACTCCAGATCTGGCAGTCTATTCACCTTGCTACCTACATGTCTATCACTGTGGTGATAAATTTGGGAGTCACCTGTCAAGAGGTAAAAATTGAAGCCATGGGAACAGATATAATTTTCAGAGTGAATAAAGAAGAAGCAGGAGGAAGAACAGGCATGGTAAAGGGACAGGAATAGGTAATGATCCACTAATCAAGAAGCCAGGAAAGCAAGAGTACCCCAGATTGTTGTTTTCCTTTGTTTTTTAGGAGGACCAATGACATCAGGAAGGTGATAAATTGACTTGTAAGTGAATTGGATTTCAGTGAGGCAGAGCTGTGCAAAATCATCAGCCTTTTTCTCTCTCCTCCAGAGTTATCTGAGTCCTGTGGCAAGACAAATCAAGACAACTGGCAGTAGTCCCAAAGGGAGCCCTTGGCCTTTTTAACTAAGTCCCTTCCCAATTCCATTTTGTCTAAGGCAAAGTTTGTTAAAAGCCAGCTAAAAATTGGGACAAATGATGGCTTAATCTTCACAAAAGAATCAGTCTGGGAAGGTAAGACCCTCAGAATTTCTGGCCAGAACAGAAACTGAGTATCCAGAAAAGGGAAAGGCATTCAGGAAAGCTGCACAGAGGTCAAGTAAGACTCAAAGGAACCAGGTTTCTGTGAAGGCAAAAACATGCACAATTCTTTTTATTATTATTTTTATTAAAACTTTTTATTTGCAAAACATATGTATGGGTAATTCTTCAACATTAACCCTTACAAAGCTTTCTGTTACAAATTTTTCCCCCCTGTTCCCCACCCCTCCCCTAGATGGCAGGAAATCCACTACATATTAATTATGTTAAAATCCTTGACAAATCGAATATATGTATACATATTTCCACACATCATTTTTGTGCAAGAAAAATCGTATCTACCAAAAAAAAATCAGAGAAAGGAAACACAATGCAAGCAAACATCAATAGAGAGCATGAAAATGTTATGTTGTGGTGCACCTTTCATATCCCTCTCTCTGGGTGTATATGGCTTTCTTCACTGAACAATTGGAACTGGTTTGAAATATTTCATTGTTGAAGAGAGCCATGTCCATCAGAAATGATCATCATATAGTATTGTTGTTGCCATGTATAATGATCTCCTGGTTCTGCTCACTTCGCTCAGCATCAGTCCATGTAAGTCTCTCCAGGCCTCTCTGAAATCATCCTGCTGATCGAAAATCATGGACAATTCTAAGAGGAATTTAATAGAAAGACTAAATTTCACATGAGATTCTGAGAACCAAAGGCAGGCCTTGATTGGACATATTTCCTTTGGTGCTATGAGGCTAAGGTCAAGTTGAGAAGATGAGCAGTGAAGATGGTATATAATGCAAGAATAATAATAGCATTTAACACCTTTTTATTGTCTATAGATACCATGTGTAGGAGAACTGATAAATAAAAATTTCTTGTGTGACTGAAACAACAAGACCTGCAGATTCTGCTCTTAGCCTAAGTCCAGCTATTATGTATTGGAAGCTTTCTGTCAAGCCAAATACTTTGCTTTCTTTTGCTATTTTGGTGTTATCAGTTTGGGGCTTATATGAAAATTAATCCAAGACTGCATAAAAAAAAATGAGTACTGAGTTTGGGTTATCTCTAGCTTAATACAGATTCTGACCCAATTAAATATTTTACTTTTTCAATGAACATTTACTCCCTGGTCCATTAATATATTTAAAAAAATAATTGTATTAAGATGATTTTAAAAGTTCTGTTATTTTTGGCTGGACCTGACTCAAGTCAATACTCTGACAGTTTATATCCCTATATTGAAATGAAATGTGTCACTCATAGGTCATTCAACTTACCATCAAGTGGAGGTGTTTACTTAGCCATAGTAGCAACAGAACATCCAACAAAGATACCAAGTGAAGATACCCTGTTGATTCAGCCAAACACAACTTTCTGGTGTTTCCATGCTATCAAGCCATGGTATGAAGCTTCAAAGAAGGAATTAGAGCTCCTCATAGTAAACAGGAAATCATATCAACAACAGGAGTTTTTCCTGAGCCAATCAAGTCTCAGAGAATTTCAGTATCTCCTAAGTAAAAGAACTTACATAATCAACACTGAGGAAGGTTTTAGGAAAATCACATATAACAGGGCCTTAGGATATATTGCTTCTATTATACTTTTTTTTTAACTGGATGGGGACACAGTAAAGAAAGACAAGTAATTAACCAAATAAAGTAAACTGTATAACTGAAAATATCCTTCCTGTAATTCTGATCTGTAATCCATATGAATCCATAAATGATACATGAGTTATGTTTCATGAGGGTTCATATAAAATGCAAAGAGGTCTTTGGGAATAAATTGTATATTTTAATATACTTGTGTTTACAAACCATGCTGCTGAAGTTATATACTAGTGGTTTAGGTAGAAGTTTTCTACATCTACACTTTAATTTGACAGTAGTTTTAGACCCTGCTAGCAATCTATACAAAGTAATTCAAGGAATTAATTATATTTCTGTGTTAGTGATAGTGTATGATTGACAATTGTGTTGTTGGAGAACCAATGCCCAGTGGTGGGAATAAAGAGTTGAAGATTGTTGATTTTGAGAGTGATGAATAAATTTTAAAAGGGCAAATATGAAAGAACTTCATGCTGTGAATTATTTGAAAGGATATAGGGTACTAATTAAGAAAAGGAATTCCCATAGCCCCAGTAAGACAACCAGAAAGGATAGGTAGTTGGAAGTTATTAAAATTGTCACTGTTAAAATGGAAAAGGAGCCTAATTATCCAAGATTTCAAACTATAATGTAAAGAAAACAGTAATGATCAAAATGATTCAATTCTGATTAAGAAATAAAGGTCAATCAGTGGGACAGATGAGTACACAACATAGAGAATAAACCTAATATCTTAGTATCTTAGTTCTCAATAAACCCAAACATCCCAGTTGGTGAGAAGGATCTAATATTTAACAAAAACTTTTAGGAAAACTGGAAAATATTTTGGAAAAAATTAGGCTCAACTCAGCATCTCATAGCATATACCAAAGATATACACACACATATATATTATATATTTACATATACACAAACACATATGTATATGTATATAAGTATATCTTTTTTATATAAAAGTCATTATGAACAAATTAGAAGGGCAAGAAAGAAAATGCCTCTCAGATATATGGATAGAGGAAGAGTTCAAGGCCAAACAAGAGATAGAGAGGATCACAGAAAATAAAATGAACAATTTTGAATACAAAAAATTAAAAAGGTTTTGCAGTAACAAAAACAAAAATTAGAAAAGAAAAGGGTAACTGAGGAAAAAAAAATATTTGCAGCAAGCTTCTCCTAAACCTCCAAGCTTTAAAGAAATAATTCAGTTGTATAAGACTAAGTGACATTGCCCAACAGAGAAATCATCAAAGAATATGAATGGGCAGTTTTAAAGGGGCGAAATTTAAGTTATCAATGGCCATATGAAAAAATGCTCCAAATCACCAAGTATTAACAAGATTTCAATTAAAAGAGCTCTGAAGTTTTACTGCATACTCACAGGGGCAGCTAGGTACCTTTTTTTAAAACTTTACTTTTATTGCATACTCACTAAATTAACAAAGTCTGAAGAAAAGTAACAAAAGTTGGAAGGGCTTTTAGGAAAACAGATACATTAATGCAGTATTGTTGGGGACATCATTTGGTCCTGACCCCTTGGAAATCAATAAAAAGTTATGATGATGAGTTGCTGCTACTAGGTCTATGCCTCCTAGTGACCAAAGAAAAGAGCCAAAGGACCATATGTACAAAATTGTTTATAGCAGTTTTTGTTTGTTAGTAGTGAGAAAGAATTGGAAACCAAGAGGATGCTCATCAATTAAAGAATGATGAATACAATGTGACATATAAACATAATGGAACTCAATGAAGAATGGTATGGGGACTGTTTGAGTGACTTGAGGGATATGTATAAACTGATGCAGAGTGAGTGCACAGAACCAAGAGAATAATGTATACAGTGATAACAGCAGTATAAAGACAATTTTGAAAGACTTAATAACTATGATCAGTGTAGTGACCAACTACAATCCTAAAACACCCATAATGAAGATTGCTATTCAGTTTCTGACAGAAAAATGATAAAGATGCAAAATAAGTCACCTTTTTGGACATAGACAATATAAGAATTTATTTTTCTTGATTATGCATGTTTGTTTTCAAGGTTCAATCTTGTTTTCCCCCCAATGGAGAAAGGAAGATTATAGAAAAAACAACTACTTGTTAATTAAAATAAAAGAGAAAGAAAAAAACAACAAATCCTGTCACTATTGACCTGCAGTTCAATAACAAGTTTAATTCTCTCACAATGAAAACAGGATAAATTATCAATAATATAAAAATCATTCTTTGGGGAGAGACACAATGCCAAAAGTGGTATAAGATGGTCTCATGGATCACCCTGTCAGCCAGATAGTACAAACTGGTTATAAAGGGAGTTGGTGTATAAAGTTATAGCCGCACATTAAGATACAAAGCAATAGCTACCCAACGTGGGAAGGATGAATTTGTTTCCTGACTTGGGTCTAGTGCTTGAAGCCCTACTCCTACACGGGTTTCTGGCATCTAGATGCCTACTATCTGAGCATCAGCTGATTACAGAAGTTTGAGCTGTTATTTTCTTCAGATGCTCTAGTAAGGCTATATGAACTGGCTGCTTCTTCCTTAGTTAATTGTGGGTTCTAGAGCAAGTAAGAACTAGCCCCAAGCCAGGTCTAGTCACTGGGAAAAGGCAGAACCAACTCTTCACGATTTCTGTGAAGGTGACTCTTAGAGTATAAGCTCTTCAATGATATGCTGAATCCACAAAGAAACCTTTTTCATCAGTAAATATGGGAGTCACCTCTGCAAATTTATAAATTTCCATATGTGACCAAATTAGAGTAACTGAAACACAGTGATCATCCCTTATCCTCTTGCCAAACTGTGACATTCTTGAACCAGCCAGCACATTTTGATCCTAGTAAGTTTATCTCAGTTGGTCTGATTATGTATTTTCATAGAATTTCTTACATGTTCCTTCCTTTTGTTTTATCAATCTGCAGAGATGAAGAAGTTGTCTGGAGGGAGACCTGCATTTTTTTTCTCATGTGATTTAGGGTCAGAAATAAGGACAAAACTTCTGTACTAAGTCACCTGACATTCTAAGAACCAGTAATTCACAAGATCAAAAAATTCTGGCCAAACTCATATGTAAATATTTAACACAGTTATCTCTCCCTAAGCTTCTCTATATTGGTATTGAGGGTATTTCCTTTAAATCTGTCTCTGGAGCAGGAAGAAGTACAATATACATATAAGTACATATAAGCATGTATTTATGTAATATACGTATAAGATTTATTCATTTTTGAAGCATCTGAATAGCTTTTGTGCAAAACCAGAGATGGAGAATTGGGAATCTGATTCTTTCTTGTATTACCTGATGTTCTTTATAAAAGGAACCATGTGATAAATTCTTCTTTAAGCTTGGTTTAAAGAAAGAGTTTGTCTTTGCAGGACAAATGGATATGCTTTTTTTTTGTCAGACAATACTATGCAATCCAAAGTATTTCCTTTTTTTAGCTGCCAGGAAACTTAAGACAAATTCAGTGTCCAACAGTAGTAATTAGCTCATCTCAAGTGCATGGTAGAATCTGCTTACTCCTTGTGCTCTTCTGTTTTTGTCCTTAATTGTCCTATTTTACATTATTTTTAATTTTCTAAGCTGCCTCAAATCCGTTTGGAAATAGGCAGGATATAAATAATATTTTTCAATGTGTGTACATGTGCCCACAATTCTTTTCTTTAGACTAGTCGACTGTAGTGTAACACCATCTGTTTTCATTCATTTAATTAGTGTTGTTTCTCTCTAAAGTGCCCTTTTTTTTTTTTTTTCACTTTTGCCTGACCTTAATGGAAACTGCCATTCAGGAACAAATTTTTCTGCCAAAAATTGGTCTTCCCTTCTTGGCCTCCTAGGAAACCCAAGATCTGTACAATTTTTCATTAAGCTCTGGCCCCAGTGAGAATGCCATTTTAATTCTATTGAAAATGACATCATCAGCATAGTAGATTCCATTTCTCTAACGTGTACCTTACCCGACAGCAATTCTTTACAAGAGCCATACATAGGTAACAGTAGAGGGAGAAGACCCAAGAGAAGGGAATCTCAAAATTAAAATGTACAATTTCATTTCTGGGCAGATTACTGAGCTACTTAAAAAGCTTTCCTTTCCTTGTATCCTATTAGGTCATTTGAAAACCTACTAAGAACTAAGGTTAGGAAAAGAAACATTAAGGGACAATTATTGTGGTACATGGAGGTAAATATCGCTGAGCATATCCAAAGGGTTTGAAAAGGCCTATTAATTCTGGAAAGGTTACAGGGTCATAGAATCTCAAATTTGGAAGCTAAATAGTTCAACCTATATATAAATAGGAATTGTTCTTTATAACATTCCTAATAAGGGGTCATCCAGTTTCTATCCAAAGAGCTCTAGGGAAGAACATCCTTCTGCCTTTTAAGGCAGTTCCGTCCACTTTTAAATAATTCTATTAGGTTTTTCTTAAATGAGCCTGTCTGTATCCCCTGTCTTCTACCTACTTGATCATATACTATGCCCTGTAGTCAAGTGGAACCAGGCTAGCCTCTATGAAAGAGTTGTATTTGTTCCTTTCAGTTACCCCTTTGAAGCAACTGCTGTTTCTGTTTTTCCTGAATATTTCCCCTTTAAAGTAAAATTGCATCATCAATATATTTTCCCCCAATAGATTTCCTCTTCCCCAAGCCCCTACCAAATCAGGGTGGTAGAAATATACTTTTTTTTTCTTCCACATGATAGTACTTTAATATTCATTGAGCATCCACCATGCAGAGGTGCCATGTAGACACTCTACACATAATTTGAGAACTAATCAAATAATGGACTATTAGATAGGAAGATCTAGACTTAAGCCTTCCTTCCCTAAGGCTCACTCAGTCTTTATTTATTGATGGACATGGTCAAAGTTGATAGCCACTCTGAATATGTCTAATGTTGCTAAAGATTTAAAACTTTTTAAAGTCTCTTAAACAATATATGCTACATTGTCTGTAAACACCAGTTCCCCTTTAAAAAAAATCACTATTCTTTGTGTTCTAGAAGCATTACTTGACTTACTGAACATTACATGCTATCAACTTAATTTACACAGGTGTTGGGTAACAACTTATTAATATTAACTGTAGCATCATAGAATTTCAGAGCAGTTCATTTAACCCAATCACCTCATTTTACAAATAAGAAAACTGACGTCTAGAGAGCTATAGTGACTTGCTCCAAAACAGTCAGATTTTGTGATTCCAAGTTTAGTGCTTGACTGAAAAATATTATAATACAAAATAGTAAAAACCAGGACAATAAGATGAGATGTTACTTATATATTTAATAGAGTAGAAAAAAAGGATGAGATACCATTTCATTCATCTTTGTTCAATCTGCCATGGCCTCCTAGTGAAGATTATTCATTACCATTGGGTAGGTTATTTCTTAAAGAGAATTTTGCTTCCAAATTTATTATAGGAAAAAGTCTGTTCTTAACAGAGAAGACCACCCAAGCTTTCTTTGTATGAATAACAGTTTAGGTATGTGGTTACCTCTCTACTAGCAAACAATGACTATGGCAAAAAAAAAAAGCCTCATAATTCTTAGAACCATAGCACTTCCCCATTTAAAAAAAATTATTTACTTATTTATGCTAGGCACTATGCTAAGGATATATGAAAATATGTATTTATAGACCCAGTAGCCTCCCCACCTGGCAGTGTGAAACCTAGTCCTGTATTTTTTTTAACTGTTTGCCCAAGGTATACAGATCTATCATTAATGCAAAGTCCCTACAGACAGAGCTACCCTGGACTGGTAGCCCATATAACATTAGCCTGAGCAGTCTGATATGTGTCTGGGTTACTATGTTAATCAGAAGCCAGTCCCTAATGAACATCTGCCTACCCTTTCCTATTCCCAAGGGTGGATAAGGGGTAAAGCAGCTTCTTTTTTTCCCTGGATGACAAAAGCAGTTTGAATTTTTTGGAGGAGTAATCATTATATATGTCTGTCAAAGCTTTCCCAGTGGGCATTATTCAGATGAATATCAATCACCCTCCTGGTTTCCTGAAAGCTGAGTCTAGATTGTACCTTAGCAAAACAAGGAAAGTAAGAATTTAAAAAGGAGAGAGTGTGGGGGGGAGGGAAAAAAGAAACATTCAAAATGGAAACCAGTCTAAAGCTCATCCCTGTAGTTTGTCACACACCCCTAAGTTCAGTGGCAAAGCTAAGCATGGAGACAGACTCAGTATTTGGATGATGGATATCCATGGTTCAAGGGAAATAGTTTGTTGTTTTTTAATCCCACCTTGAATATTTTAGACTCATCAAGGAACACTTGCTTGGGTTATTTATATTTGGAAAGAGGGGAAAAGGAACCCAAATTTGGGTCAGAAATAATGGCTCTGAATTTCTCCTTCTAAGTATGAATATCTTCCAAAGTTCTATTAGTTTGCGTTCACTATACATGCCTAGAGATGTGCGGATATATAGGTTTAAAACTAAGCTATTTTTTTCTCAGTAATTGATGTAGAAGCAGTACTGAAACAACTGAACAAAAATAAAAATTCATAATGGTAAAAAGTTATTGTCTTTGTTGTTCAGTCACTTTTCAGTTATGTTCAATTCCTCATGACCCCATTTGTGGTTTTCTTGGCAAAGATACTGGAGTGGCTTGCCATTTCTTTCTCCAGTTCATTTTACAAATGAAGAAACTGAGATCAGATTTGAACTCAAGAATATGAATCTTCCCAACTTTAGATTTGATACTATCCACATGCACTATCTAGTTGCCCTTTACAATCTCACTACTTGTGGTTTGGAACATATCATACTTTATGGTTCTCATTCTGGACTTCAGATCTCTCAAATTAAAATTGAAGGGATTAAATTGAATAATCGTTAAGCAGCTTTCCTCAGATCTAATTCCTATTTTTCTATGGTCCTATGAATGGAATTCAGAAGACATCACACACAGACTTCCCTAAGCCTTCTTAAAGTTTCTCTTTCCATTCTCTGTCCTATTTCTCCTGCTTGGAACAGTGTAATAATTGTTTCTAACTTTCTCACTTTCTTTAGAGTTTCTAGAAATTAGATGATTTTTTTTCATTCTGCAAACAAATTATATTGGGGATATAATAAAAAGCAGCCTCTAATCACTCCTGGCTACATGGACTGGAAAATCCACTTTGGCCTGTTTGTCCCCTGAGATACCCATTTTTTGGTTTGTTTGTTTAATCTCCAAAATGGCAGTCTCTCTATTAATTTTATTTGTTTTCAACCCTTTTAACTAGGGATAAAGGCTAAAGCTTATAACCACTGATAGATTCAGGTGCATGTTGATTAGAACAATCCCCAGAGAGCTATAACCACACTGTTAGAAATACAGTGCCCTCATTGACCCATGTCAAGTATATTTCTGACAGTGGGGTTATATCATCTCTTCTTGGTCCATTCCTCTGGATAAAAAAGGACAGGCTGAGTTATCATTGGAAGCTGTAGAGGTCTTAATTTCAGGACCACATACTCCCATCAGAGATGCTAGAAGACCAAGGAGAACTCCTGCACCCATTTTTTAATTTGTTTATATCTCCCTGAAATATAAGCAAATGCAAATTCCCAGCTCTTTGCCTTTTTTTTTCAGTACAGCCAAAACAACAACAACAAAAAAAAAAAGGGAGAGGGGAGACAAGAAGGAAACCCAGTCTCAACTAATTAGAGAGAGTACAAAGGAAAGAGGAAAGGGCTAAGGCCCAGTTTGGCCATATAGCATGACCTCATGCCTTTCACTTAATCATATGATTCACTCCCCCCTCCCCAGAAATAATGAGTATCCAATGAGCATTTTCTCTGCTTATTACAGAAACCCCTAGAGTGATGGTGAGTAGCAGCCCAGACTCCCAGCTGCTTTCAGGAATCACAATAGTTCATACTGGTTTAAAAAAAAAAGTGAGTTCAGACATCATTTATTCAAAACAATTTGTATTTCCTTCTTTTGCTTCCATTCATCCCAGATTTCATAAAGGAAAATCTTTTTGGAAGCAAAAAGCTATCCTAAAAGAGAATACATATTAGCATCTAGTGCTGAATTGTTATTTCTGTTAGCTGCCAGAATAGTCAGAAGCACCTAGTCTATGGTTCTTTCTGGATGCCCGGGAGTCACCTGTCTGGTCCAGGAATTAAACCACAGGTTGGGCCAGGAGTTGGGAAAGGTATGGTCTAGAACCCTCAGGTTCTGGAATAGCTGTCCACACCATGTCTAGTCATTCTTTGCATTAGTGTGGCTGTTTCCTGGTGAAATGAAAACTAAGTGGAAATTTATGTATCTTTAGATATAGGTATATATCTATATATCTATACACTTATCCTTGATAAGGATTCAGTGGTTAGAGCACAGCTGTAATTCATTTCCAAGCACAGATGGAAGTTATTTAATTTTTTTTTAATGAATTCAGGAGTTGGAATGTCCTTGGTTAAGAAACTGTGAGAAAGGCCAAAGGGCATTAGGGCCAGCTTTAGAATAAGGCACCTATAGATAATTCTAATTACCTACTGTAATTATGCTATCAGCAAAAGAATTTTTCACCTAACTATGGCTTAGATTCCTGAACTGGATAGAAAATGAGCTTGATAAACAAAACAAATTATGCAAACTATTCTCCTTTATTCCTCCAATCACCACATATTTATTGAGTTCTCATTATGAAAAAAGGCAATCTCTTAGACTAGGGAGGCCCTAGTCTTCTGTGTGTTCTGCCTATGGTAGACCTTAAGTGGGGTGAATTCAGTTCTAGGCCTTCAGTTAAGAAGGACTTAGATGTAAAATGAAAAGTGTCCGGAGGACAGCACCTGGACAATGAAGGGACTTTAGTCCCTGTCACATAACAATTGACTAAAGGAACTAAGAGTATTTAGTTTGGAGGGGAAAAAATGGGGGTAAGGTGGGAGATGGCATCTTCAAGCTTTGGAGGAGGGATTAAATTTGTTCTCTGTGGCCCCAGACGATAGGAACAGGAACAATGGGTACAAACTGCAAAATAATACAGACAACTAGCGATCAGAGCTGTCCAAAAGTAGAATGTGCTATTTCTGTAGATGGGTGACTGCCTCTTCTGGGGGATCTCCCTTCACAACTACTTCCTGGGTATGTTATAGTAAGGTTTCATTTCAGGTATAAATTTAATTTGACAAACGTGAAATTTTGTGATTCTTTATAGGTACAAGGCACTGTTATAGGCATTTTGGATGCACAAAAAAGTATAAGAACTGCCCTTAGAAAATTTCAGTTAATTAATAAGCATTTATTCAACACTATATGTAAAGCACTATACTAAGCAAAAAGGACATAAAGACAAAAAACTCCCTGCTCTTGATGAGTTCACAATTTAATAAAGAAAACGTGAAAACATAAATATAAGCAAGCTAACTACAGGATCTAATTGGAGAATTAGAGCAAGTATACATGACCAATAAGTTGTCCTTTTAGGAAAGAGCAAACACTTACGTTAGTTAAATATGCTCAAATCCTGTTTAGCTGAGTGAGAAGATGGGACTTAGCTGAGTGTTAGAGGTAATCTCTTAACAAACCCTATTTCATTTCTTTTCTGAGAGATTCCAGACCACAGGTTTAGCTGAGTCTGGAAGACTATAGGTCCCTGCAGATAGGTTGCACTTACAAGAAAGGGAAAGGAGAATTGTCATGATTGCTTGTAAGCCACTGTGTCTTTCTTGTGTGAATTCTTTCTAAGGGATGCAATAAAGGTTATCCTGTTTCTGAAATGTATATTGTGATCTGGATCTTTGACCAGGAGCTAAGTACCCTGTTATAAAGATTTGTGAATACCTGGACATAAGCTATATTGGTAAGGTTCCCACATCTTAATTTTAATAGAAAGTGAGACTGGTAAATTTGTACAGTCCTCCTTCACTTAAATCCAATTCACTTGCATGTCATGGCAAAACCTCCTTGATGTCATGGTCCTCTTCCAGAACATGGACAAATAACAACAAGGTCCCAAGAAACCAGCAACATAAGCCATGTGATTTTTTTTTAAACTTCAGGATTGAATTTAGTCTGCATTAAACACAATTTAGAGCTTTGGGTCACTAAATACAAATGACTCAGACAGTACTTCCCTTTGCATCATTAATATATCTTTCCAGGATTCTCTCTATTCATCATTTCTTAAAACACAATAATATGTCATTTCATTCATATACTACAATTTATTTTGCCTTGAGAATTATAGGTTTTGTAGTCAGAGCTGCAAGGGACTTTAGAGTTTTTCTAGTCTAATACCTTATTTTTATCGGTAAGGCCCAGAGTTAAATGAATTACTCAAAGTCATTAAGGTAGCAGAAATGGGGCATGACCCAAGTTTTCCAACTCCAAATCCAGTGTGTGTTGGGGTTTTTTTTGGTATGTACATTCAGATTGAGAGATCTTTGTAGGCTAGAGTAATCAAGGGAGACTTTAAGAAAAAGATGGAAATGAAGTTGGACTGATAGAAAAGAAGGAATAACAAGCAAAGGGATAAATATGGGAATAAGCATAGTATCTTCAGAACTGATAAAGGGCCTAACCAAGCACAGTTTGTATATGTGTATAATAATGATAAAAATAATAACTAGTATTTAGTAACACTTTAAAGTTTGCAAAGCATTGTACATATGCTATCTCATTTAATCCTCATAACAACCCTGAGAAGAATAAAATGGTATTATTAATACCTTTTACAAAAGGGGAAACTAAGGTTGAGAAAAGTTAAATCACTGACTTGGGGTCACATAGTCACTGGCTAAGGCAAGATTTGAACTATTTTGAAGATCGAGAGATAATGAAACTGGAGTTTTGTTACCTTAAAAATTAGAGGTCCAAATTCTGTGATCTCTAAGGTTCTTTCTAGTTCTCAATCTGGATGTCAGGGGGAAAAGTAGAACTTGATGCATTGGAAGTTAGAGATATGTGTTAGTGCCAAAAAGCTGTGGTTGCTGTTTCTTGCTTCTTCCCTGCACATCCCTGCCAAGCAGGCTTTTGGCTGAGAAGCACTTTCCTCTGGCCTTTCTCTTTGCCTTATGCAGCCCTTCTTTGTTAGATTGACTGAGTCTCCCTGTGTTGGGGTGATGAGCAAACTTCCTTAAAAAGAGCTATTTTAAGGGGAGGATTTATAAGAAAAGAGAGTTTGGCAAATTCAGGAGGAAAATCCTGTTCAAGTCCAGAAAGCCCTTAGAATGGCTGGGAGAAGAACAGAGATGGACAAAAGGAATGGACAAAGGGCTGAGGTGGAAGAACTGGGCTCACTGACCTAACCAGGCTAGTTGCCAACCTAAAGTCAGGCCGTGACCCATCATCTTGCTCTGAATCTTCATCCCTGTTCCCTGCCCAGCATGTTCTATGAGGCGTGATTGTCTATGAGACCGTTATCTCTCTAGGACAGGATTTCATTTCTGGCCTGGCTCCTGGCCTGATTCCTGCAAAGCTGCATGCTTGTTTACAGTTCAATGTAATTGGCAAATTATAATCATCAGGATTCTATAAACATCCTCTTAGAGTATTATAATAGTATTTTGCTTTCTGCTTAGCCTGCAACTTTCTCTGAACTAGTTGAAAGGACTTTAGAAACAATATAATTCAATAATCACCGCTACCTCTTGGTAATCTAAGTACTATGTTATTTTAATTTGGAAGGTAGAAAACTAAGGGATTGAAAACTTAAGAGACTCGCTCTAATCATGCAGAGAATTAGAAACAGAAGCTTTCTTGACTCTTTGTCCAAGGCTCTAAAATTGGGATTTTAGAAAATTGGGGTCCCACCTTGTAGAGACCTTAATCTTTCTTTGCCTCATTTCTGTTTCTCAGTTTCCCTCTTTCTGTATTTCTTTCCCTCCCTCTCTCTCTCTCTCTCTCCCTCCCTCCCTCCCTCCCTCCCCCCTTTATCCCTCTATCCCTGTCTCTCTTCAGTCATTTTCTCCATCTATGAACAGAAAGTGATAAAGTTAGCTTTCTCCTCATCAAGCAGATAGTGATGATAAGATGAAAAATTGTACTGTGTTTAGAACCAAAGGATGTAGATCTAAGTCCCACCCTGTCATTTACTGCCTGTGTGGTCCTAAGCAAGTCACTTATAAAATTATGTAAAATAAAGGAATTTGAGATCCTTTAAATTCTAAATATATAAAGCTATGAAACTAAGGGAATAGGCAGCTTAATAGAGAATTACAGCAATAGTTTAGAAGGCAAGAAACCAAGACACTGAAATTTCATTTAAGTGACTTTTACTATAAAACAGACAATTAGAAATTCACTTCTCCTGACTCCTTGACATCTTTATGCTGTTTATATATTTCTTTACCCTGTGGAAGAAAATAAAGGTTGATTTTCATTTCATGTGTTATTGCATCTTAAATGGTGGTAACTTTGGGTGATAATACTTTTATTCAAATGATTATGTCTTGATTCAAAACACTTTGGCAATTTAGTTCAGAATTAACTTTTGATTTATACTAGAAAAAGGTCTTATTATTTAAAGTCACACTTAAAAATTTTTTTTGAGTCTAATCTACCTGTGTTATCCAGGTTAGAAGTAAGCAGCCATCCATGGGCCTAGAATCATCATTGATCAGCACAGGAGTGGCAATCTTCTCGATTTGTAACCTGGACCAGTGGGCGCTTCCTTAGACACCTGATCTGGGGATAGGGAGGCACAGTCACCATACTAGTATTGTTATTATGGATACCTGATTGGCTTTAATCCTGCTACATTTTAGAACTCCTGAGCACCAGATAATCACTGACTTCAGCTTCCCATAATATACTACAAGCATGTGGTACCTACCACACCTATATATCTTTGGTTTATTTTATTTTATTTACTACAACTAGATTGTCCATATTGACCATTCACCTTTTTTACCACACTTCTTGTTCAGTCATTTTTTTTCAGCCATATCCAGTTCTTTGTGAACCCACTGATATTTTCTTGGCAAAAATACTGGAGTGGTTTGCCATTTCCTTCTCCAGCTCATTTTACAGATGAGGAAACTGAGACAACCAAGGATAAGTGATTTTTCAGGTCACACAGGTAGTATCTGAGGCTGGATTTGAATGCAGGTCTTCTGAATTCAAGCCAGGTGCTCTATCCACTGTACAGCTAGCTGCCCTCCACACATATTTTTTACCATACTTGCTACCACATAGCTTTTAGATATTTCCAAAAATCTAATTTATTCTCAAAGAACAAGTAATTGTCATCACAGAAGATAATCATTCATTCATCCATTTATTCATCTATTGAGCAAGCATGTATTTTGTGCCTACATTTTCAGGGCTCCATAAAGTCCTATTCTGGTGTTTAGATTCTCACAGTCTAGGCCACTGGAACATGAGCTCTGGCAAACTTGTCGAGGTTGGAAAGGCCACAGTATTGATTCCAGCAACAAATTATCTTTTATTCAAAGGACCACCATAGCTAGGTTCAGAAAGAGTTCATTACCAGGTGGTCCAAAAGGCAGTGAGTTTTTTGATTAGTTTTGAGAGATCTTACATACAAAATATTCATTGCAGAGGTTCTTATCTTGGAGTCAATGAATTTATCTTTTTTTAATAAGTGTTGATAACTATTTTAATATAAGAGGTTTCCTTTTCAATCATATGTATTTGATTTTATTCATTTAAAAACATTATTCTGGAAAGTCTATTGCCAAAGGGGTGACCCAAAAAGGTTAAGAATCTCTAATTTATTGAGTTATGGAGGAAATGCAATCTGTTTTGCAATCAGAAGGGAGTCAGATGGAAGATTATGTATAATAAAATAGTGATACTTAGATGTAAACACAAGGGATAGGTATTTGGGGAATACAAAAATAAATAAGATTTGTTCTCTGCTTCCCCCAAAATTTACAATTTAATAGAGGAGATGATAAAACAAATAAGCCAACAGCTATTAAGAAAAAAAAATAACTTCAAAGTGCTTCAAAATTTCAGAGAAGGGAGCTCTCTCCTTTAAGAGGAAATCAGAGACGGCTTCAAGTGGGTGCCAGCTAACTGAGCAGGGCCCTGAAATGTTGGAAGGAATAGCATGAGCAAAGGCATGGAGAAAGAAAAGTAGGATGTTTCCAGGAAATGTCTAAGAAGTCCAGTTTGCCTGATATTTATCTTGTGAGTGAATAAAGAATACTATGTAATAAAACTAGAGAGATGAATTCTTGATGAATGTTCTATAATGGAGTTTGGACTTTATTATTTAGGTAGTGGAAAGCCTTTGAGGATTTGTTTTAGTATGACAGATATGCAATCAGATTTAAAATTTGGGAATAGTACTCTGACAACAATATACTAAAGATTAGATGAGACTGAAAGTAAGCAAATATAAGGGAGCCAATAGTAATTACTTAATTAAAAGTAAATGATGACTTGGTTTTTGGTGGTGGTAACAAGAATGGAAAGGAATGGAAGAATTAAAGAGATAATAAGGATGTCTCCAACAACTTGATGAATCAATCAAACAACATCTATTAAGCATCTACTATACATAAGGAACTCTGCTCAGCATTGGAGTTACAAATACAAAAGGTAGTCTTTGCTCTCAAAGAGCTAACAGTCTATCATCAAAGACAATGTGGTCACAGACAAATAAATACTAGGTATATGCAAAATAAATAATAATAATAATTGGGGAGTAGATGATAACAACTTGATATATTAGGAAAGACTTCTTGATAGAGGTGACACCTGAAGTGAAATGTAAAAATATCTAATGGTTTTGTGAGGAATAGGCAAGAAGGGAGAAGTGTCACAGATATGGGAGACATATGAAGGCAAAGGGACAGGGAGCCATTGAAGTTTCTTGAACAGGGTAGCAATACAGTCATTCCTTTGCTTCAAATTTATTTATCATTTTGGCAAGCTGTGGGTATATGTAGGAAAGGGGAGCTGGGGTGCAAGGAATAGTCAAGAGCCTAATCTAGAATAATGGCCATGTGAGTGTAAAGAAATTGCCAGAGATGTAAAAGGGATGGAATTGACAAATTTAGTAATATATCATGATATATCATGACATATATCATGATATATTCCCAAAAATTCCCATATATATTTATATCTATATAGATATCCAGATATATATCTATATCTATATATATCTGGATATCTATATAGATATCTATATGGATATCTATGTCTGTCTATCTATCTATATGAAATAGGGAGAAGTCTAAGATGACTCTTAGAGAAGTTAGGAAGAGGAGAGGGGGGAGCAGAAAATATGAGTTTTGTTTCAGGCATGTTGAATTTAATAAAACTCTGGGACATCTTGGGAAGCAATATAGGACTAAAACTCAAAAGAGAACTAAAGGCTAGATTAGTAGATCTGGGATTCATTTGCATAGATATGATAATTGAATTCATAGGAAATGACATGGTTAATTTTTAAAAAAAAAAAAGTAATCTAGAAAGGGAGAGAAGATGGCCCAGGCTATGTAGGCTCTAAATGAGCAGTTCTAAAATGTTTGTGCAGCAGCAACAATAGCACTGAAATAAGGGTACAGTCTCCCAAGAGTATGTCTTTAAAAGAAAATACTGATTTGTTTTTAGAAAAAAAAGACTTCAAAGTCAAGGGATTTGGGAGTTTGTCTTTCTAATAGTCTCTACTTATTTGATCTTGGGACAAGTCACTTCGGCTCAAGCTTCCATTTTTTTTATTCATTCAGTAAATTCATGGGATCAGACAAGATAATCTCTAAGGTCCTTTTTTTACCTATAGTGTCCTATGGCATTACAACCTTATGGTCATGTTCTGTTTATTAAATATTTGTAGTGTAAATATATTTTACACTAGACTGCTTAACCTCTCTGAGTGCCTTGTTTTTTTGTTTGTTTGTTTGTTTTTGTTTTTGTTTTTTTTGCATTTATAAAGTGATTGGATCAGGAGAGAGGGTTTCTTTACTTCCCTTTCACCTCTAAATCCTCTCATCTGGATAGATGATATGTGCACCACAAAACTTTGTTGATTGTAGAGATTACCTTTTTTAAAGTTGAGTGTGAAAAGAAGTATAGTATTAGAGGCAGACCCTGCATAGCATAGCATGTAATGGCTATATTATCTCTGGGAAAGACAATGCACTTTTTACAAAATCAGAGAGCTAGAAGACATTCCCATTTTCTACAAGAAATGGATTAGGTTGTTTTCATTCAATCAAGTGGTAGTCATTGAGACTCAAAGATTGCCATCCTTTTGCCCAAGAGGTATGACAACAAAGGGTAAAATAACTCCTCCTCCTGCAAAAATAGCACAAACTGTAGAGAAACCATAGAATTGAAGTATCTGTTTTTGCCTCTTTATTTTTGTGTTTGACAATGGCATTGTCAAAAGTGATCTGTCCATCTAATATTGAATTTCAAAAGAGCAAATTTAACCACCAAAGTTGGAATTTTTTACATAGCAACAGAACAAAAGTAATATTTCTTCAGTTTTTTCTTCCTTTAGAGCTCCTCTACCCTGCCCTAAGCTTTATTTTTGCTGTTCTTTCATATTTTTAGTCATGTCCAATTTTTCATAACCCCATTTGGGTTTTTCTTGGCAAAGATACAAGAGCAATTTACCGTTTCCTTCTCCACTTTATTTTACAGAAGAGGAAACTGAGGCAAACAGGGTTAAGTGACTTGCCTACTATCACATAGCTAGTAAGTATCTGAGGTCAGATTTGAACTCAGGTTTTCCTGACTCCAGACTCACACCCTGTCCACTGCACCACTTTGCTCTGAGCTTAGAGACACTTAATGAGGTTGTTTGGAAGAAATCATGCCAGAGCAATTATGTAGTCTTTGCATTTTTTTTATCTGTATTCTTTTTAAGACCCACTGCTGAATGAATGCCTTGGGCACAGGTGTCTTTGTCAGAAATCTCCTTTCCCATCCTCTCTTATCTTAGTGCATTTAGAGTTTGGATTACATATTAATATTAATTACATATCAATAAAGGTATATATAATAAAATAACAAAACGTGTTTATGTATCGCTTTAAGATTTGCAAAGGACTTTAATAATAACATTTCATTTTATCCTCATGGTGATCCTATGAGCTATTTGCTATTATTTCACTTTTATAGATAAGATATTTGAGACAGTGAGATTAAATGATTTGCCCAGCTCCACACTGCTACAAAAGGCTGAGGTCAAATCTGAACTCAAGTCTTATTGACTCTAGCTCCCTCTTCACAGACCCACCTTCTCACCTAGTTTTAACAACGAAGCCCGAATGTGACTACTGATAATTCTTGTAGACATCTGAAACTGTCTGAAATTGAGAGCTGCCCCACAGATCCAACAGCAATCCATTGGATTAGGAATATTTTGATTTGAGACAATGATGAATTTTAGTCTAAAGAATCCTGAGAAGACTGAATAATGAGTGAGTTAAAAATCTCTTCCTAGTTTGACCTTGTTGCTGACTGTCATTTAATGGAATGCTTTACTTCATCATCCTTGGTATAATTAAGGTATCTTACAGATTCATTCAATTTAGCCCTACAAACGTTTACTTAGCACCTTCTATATTTGAGGCACTGCCCTAGGTTCTGGGAGTACAAAAACAAAAAAAAAGTTTTTTTCCCCAACTTTATTTCTATGAGCTTACTTTCTACTGAGTGATATAGCATGTATACAAAGAAGACCAGTAAACAGAAAATTGAGGACAGAGAACAGGGACAAATGAGGGGATCCTTCACAAAGAAGGTATCATTGCAGTTGAGAGTCTTGAAGGAAATTATAGATTCTGAGAAGCACACATGAGGGAGTGCATGTGGAATGGCTTGGGTAATAATATACAAATGTGAAAGATGAAGTACTTAATTTATTCCAGGTCAAAATGTACCTTCTTCATAATGTGGAGTGGCAGGAGAATAGAAATATTTTTTTCTTTTAAATAATATTTTTTCCAATTACATGTAAAGACAATTTTAAACATTCATTTTTTATAAAACTTTAAATTCCAAATTTTCTCCATCCTTCCCCATTCTGTTTCATAATACAATAAACAATCTGATATAGGTTATATGCAGTCTTTTTATAAAAAAAGAGATTACACAAATTTTAACACTCTAGATCAGAAAGGTCTAAAATGTGGAGAGAGCAGTATGTGGGAGAATGCGGCACCAGATCTAAGTGCTAATTCTGCCAGTAATTTTTTCCTTCTTTTGGGATTATTCAGCTTTGTGTTTCAGATTCCTTTTCTATATTCTAATCTACATCACTGGCCGTTGCCTTGAGGATTCAAGAATTTAAATTGATATGAATTTTTGAGACCCAGGGGAAAGATGTGTGTGTGTGTGTGTGTACATATATATATATAGTAATAAAGCAGAGTATATGAAAGATTTTTAGGGCAATTATTCTCATGTCAACATTTTCTATTTCTCCCCTTTGTTCTCCTTTAGCCCAAGCTTTTGGCCAAGGAATTGCTTGATCTAGTGGCATCTCACTTCAACCTGAAGGAAAAGGAATACTTTGGAATAGCATTCACAGATGAGACGTAAGTGCCATGAAGCAACATCTAAAGCCATAAATGATGATATAAATGTTGGTTCTAAGATAGCCCTCTCCAACCTGTCAGAAATTGGACATAAATCATTTGTAGTAAGTGGGATTAGGTCACTCTTGTTTTGCATTCCATTATACAAAGTCACGGTAAGAATTGAGCACAGGTAGTATAGTCAAATGATCCAATTTGGATAATGATAGTTGATTATTTCCATGGATTCATGATCTCCTTTTTGTGCTAATATGATTCCCATGTCAGTTACAGGTTGTTGCTATATTAATGATTTTTTAAAAAATAAACTAGCTATTTCTGAAAAGACATTCATAGTCAAATACATTGAGTTTAGAATTCAAATGGTTGTAAAAATTAGGTTTAAACAAAATGTGTGGGTTTGTTTTTAAAGTTAAATTTGAAAAGTTTTCTTTTGGAAATTATATATTTCCTTGGATATTGAAATAATATTGAGGCCAGGAAGCAAACTTGGTGATCAATAGAAAATGAAAAAATCTATCTAAATTCAATTATAGAATATAAGAAATAAAAACATACATCATCCTACTAATATAGAGAACTTTGGGTTTTTAAAGGTCTTTTCATTTCTTTCTTGTGAAACTGTTTGGCAACACAAATGTTCCTTTAATAAAATTGTGGCTTCCTTTCAAATACATTGGCATATAATAAATTGATTTGAATTTGAAAAAAAATCTTCACATAGGCATCCATGTAAAAGATTTGTTTTTTTTTTCTTAAGCATCTTTATGCTTCGTTTGTTTCTATGTTCTAAAAATCTTAAGAGCTCAAACAAAAATTTAGAACATGAATTTACTCCCAATTTTTACTTCTATGTATATCTCCTTGACATATATCTAGAACAATTGCTTCCAAATATTTTGTTTCCTTTCTTTTGAAAAATAAATGAAAGTCTTGTGATGTAAGCGATTTTTCTATTATATCACTTTTTAAAAGATTAGGTAACATTCCAACTAATTATTTTCCCATTGTTCATATTTTTCAAGTGAGCTTTACTATTAAAAATTTTTTAATAGCAATTAAACATCCTTTTTGAGAAAATAAGGATAAAAGAATCGGAGTGATAATTTTGACCTCCCAAAATTTGAAAAAAAAAACTGGTACATGTTGAATTTACCTATCCACTGGTCAAAATTTTTTTTTAATTTTAAGGCAAGGAGGGTTTTTTTTGGTAATTTTGTTTTTAAGGGAAAAAAAGTATTAAAAACATCATACACTACAGGGAGAAGGGACAAATAATGAAGCTCATGCTCTTACAGATCAAGAACAAGGATCTGAAAATCGTTTACCCTTTGTGCTTCTGACCAGTAAAGACTGAAACTTTACGATAACAAATGATTTAATGTATCACAAAATGAATATCTGTGCTATATAAAGTAGAATGTTCTGGCATAGAAAAGTTAAACATTCATAAAAAAAGAGAGCATCCTTAGGAGACAAGAGATTTGGATAGATTTGCTCCAGAGTACCTGGTCCTTGATAGGGTGCTGTTTCCTTAGACTTTGCAGTGATATTCTCTTTTGATTCTCATCTTATCTACCTAACTTCTTCTTAGTTCTAATTCATCGTCCATGTCATACCCTCAGAGCCTGAGGGTCCCTGGGTCCTATTCTCTTTCAAGTCTTTACTTTTATTTTATTTTATTATTTTTTTATTAAAGCTTTTTATTTGCATGACATATGTATGGGTAGTTCTTCAACATTGACCCTTACAAAGCTTTCTGTTATAAATTTTCCCCCCTAGTCCCCACCCCTCCCCTAGATGGCAGGATATCCACTACATGTTAATTATGTTAAAATACTTGACAAGACGAATAGATGTATACATATTTCCAAACTTATCTTGCTGTGCAAGAACAATCGTATCTACATGAACAAAAAAAAAATCTGAAAAAGGAAACCCAATGCAAACAAACATTGATAGAAAGCATGAAAATGTTATGTTATGTTGTGGTCCACATTTCACATCCCTCTCTCTGGGTGTGTATATGGCTTTCTTCACTGACCAATTGGAACTGGTTTGAAACATTTCCTTGTTGAAGAGAGCCATGTCCATCAGAATTGATCATCATGTAATACTGTTGTTGCTGTGTATGATGATCTCCTGGTTCTGCTCGTTTCACTCAGCATCAGTTCATGTAAGTCCCTCCAGGCCTCTCTGAAATCGTCCTGCTGGTCGTTTCTTACAGAGCAATAATATTCCATAATATTTATATACCATAATTTATTCAGCCACTCTCCAATTGATGGGCATCCATTCAGTTTCCAGTTTCTTGCCACTACAAAAAGGGCTGCCACAAACATTCTTGCACATGTGGGTCCCTTTCCCTCCTCTAAGATCTCTTTGGGATATAGGTCCAGTAGAAACACTGCTGGGTCAAAGGGTATGCACAGTTTGACAACTTTTTGAGCATAGCTCCAAATTGCTCTCCAGAATGGTTGGATCCGTTCACAGTTCCACCAACAATGTATTAGTGTCCCAGCCCTCCCACATCCCCTCCAACATTCATCGTTATCGTTTCCTGTCATTTTAGCCAATCTGACAGGTGTGTAGTGGTACCTCAGAGTTGTCTTAATTTGCATTTCTCTGATCAATAGTGACTTGGAGCAACTTTCCATATGACTAGAGATGGTTTTAATTTCATCATCTGAAAATTGTCTGTTCATATCTCTTGACCACTTATCTATTGAAGAGTGGCTTGAATTCTTATATATATGAGACAATTCTCTATATATTTTAGAAATGAGGCCTTTATCAGAACCATTAAATGTAAAGATGGTTTCCCAATTTGATGCTTCCCTCCTAATCTTGTCTGCATTAGTTTTATTTGTACAGAAACTTTTTAACTTAATATAATCAAAATTATCTATCTGGTGTCAATTAAGAGTTCCAGTTCTTCTTTGGACATAAATTTATTCCATCTCCACAGGTCTGAGAGATAAACTATCCTATGTTTCTCTAATTTGCTTATAATATCACTCTTTATATCTAAATCATGAACCCATTTAGATCTTATGTTGCTATATGTTGTTAGGTGTGGGTCAAGCCCTAATTTCTTCCACACTAGTTTCCAATTTCCCCAGCAGTGTTTGCCAAATAGTGAGTACTTATCCCAGAAGCTGGGGTCTTTGGGTTTATCAAATACTAAATTGCTATAGTTGTCGAGTTTGTCCTGTGATCCTATGCTATGCCACTGATCAACTGCTCTATTTCTTAGCCATACCAAACGGTTTTGATGACTGCTGCTTTATAATATAGTTTTAGATCTGGTACAGCAAGGCCACCCTCATCAGTCTTTTTTTTCATTAATTCCCTTGAAATTCTTGACCTTTTGCTCTTCCAAATGAACTTTGCTACTATTTTTTCTAGATCTGTAAAATAATTTCTTGGCAGTTTGGTATGGCACTAAATAAGTAAATTAGTTTGGGTAGTATTGTCATTTTTATTATATTTCCTCAGCCTACCCATGAGCATTTGATGTTTTTCCAATTGACTAGGTCTGATTTTATTTGTGTGGCAAGTGTTTTGTAGTTTAATTCGTATAGTTTCTGACTTTTCCTTGGCAGATTGATTCGCAAATATTCAATTCTTTACTATGTAGCTTAGTGATTCATCAGTTCCACTGATCATTAATAATAATAATAATTGCAGCAATAAATAAATTAATAAATATAGTAAGAGTACTAAAGTTTTATCTGGGGCTTTAAAGTTTGCAAAATGCCCTGCACATATTACCCTATTTAATCTGTCTCTCCCTCTCTCATGCTTCTTTCCACTCCAATCTATCCTCCACACTGCCACCAAAATGATTTTTCTATAATGCAGATCCAGCAGTGTCACCTTGTTGCTCAAAGAGCTCTAGTGATTTCCTGTTTCATAGAGGATCAGAGATAAGATCCTCTTTTTTAGCATCCAAAGCTCATTATAACCTGGCCCCTTCCAACCTTTCTACTTCCCTATATCTTAGTTTTCTCTGTCAATTCTAAGACATAGCTACCCTGTCAATATTACTCAAATATGATATTCCATTTCTGGGTTCTGTTCTTTTGTTCTAGATGCCAACCCATGTATCATCCAGTGCCTTGTACATAGTAGCCTTTTAATAAATACCTATTGTTTGGTTTATTATTATTATTTGTTAATATATTATTTGATTGATTGATTGATCAAATGTTCTTCCTCCATACTTAGACACTTTTTACCATCCTTGTTTTTCTTCAAGACAGTTAAAATCCCAGCTTTGACACCTTTCCAATGTTCTCCAGCTTCTAAACTCTTCCTTTTAGATTATTTTGATATACTCTTTCTGTATTGTATTTAGATATTTACATGTTTTTGCCTCTATTAGAATGTATATTCCCTGAGAGCAGAGATTGTTTTTGCCTTTCTGTGTGTCCTTAGTGCTTAGCATAGTTCCTCACACATAGTAAGCACTTAATCAATGCTTGTTGAGTGAATGAATGAATTTCAGTAAATGTGTAGCTGGACCTGGGAAGGCCCTGTGGAAGGCAGTGACAGAGAGATCATAAGCCGTCCAACTGTCATTATTATCCAGGGAAAGTGTCTCCTAAACTCACTGGAGACTGTGAGAGGTTTCCCCAGACAGCAGTGACAGGCAGCCAGGAGGACAAAGCAAATGATAAAGGTGCTGTTCAAAAATAGTTGCTGAATAAGAACAAGCAGGTGCACCCAACTCACCCCTGGGAACCAGAGAGTTTCAGGCACTTTAAGAAAAACTGGAGGCGATGAAAGGAGATCTGTGGGTAGTCAGGGAGAGCTGGTGGCAAAGAGAAAGATCAGCTAGGGACAAAAACAAGACTGGGCTACTCCAGAGGGCCATCAATCAGGCATTTGCCCTCTGGGTAGCCTTTTGAGTAAGCTGAGCTCTTATTTTTTCTACTTTCTAATGGAAAGGTTTTGCTTTAGGGGTCTGGCTTTTGTTAAATTTTTCCCAGTCTTCTTTGTGGATATTACTAACCACCCCTACATTACTATTCTTAATACTCTCTGGTGTTTCCTTTTTTTCCTTTTTTCTTTTTTTTTAAATCACTGCTGGAACAAAATCCTTGACCATATCCTATTTTCCAGGGAATTTAAATATATGCATTTAAATGAAATAAATAATATATTTGTATACATATATTCACATATATATATATATGTACACACACACACATACACACACACACACATATATATATATATATATATATACATATATATATATATATATATATATATATATATATATATTTGTGCTCAGACAGGCCAGATTTCTCAGCTAAATTCTGACCTCCTTGAGGTTAAGGGACTGAGTCTTTTTCTTCTTTTTCCAGACCCTAATGTGTATGTAGAGAGTAAGAGCTAAGTAAATATTATTATTGATTTTTACATGTGAAGCAGTTTTTGATATTTTAGCAGAATTCAGAATCATACTCATTGACACCTCCAAATTTAAGTGTTTTACATTATGGTATCTTTTTAAAAATCATGATTTTAATTTTGTCATCAATAGTATTTTCTTTATATTAGAAATACCTTTGAATTTTACATTTGGGTAGCCCTATAACAGATTTTTTAAAAAATTAATATTTTGAAGATTAAAAGAAGAAATATATGACTTTGGTGAGTAGTTTTGCAAAATTTTAAAGCAAGGAACTATAAAGGCAATTTTTGAATTGAGAAAGAAACAATAAAAATGCAGCTCTAGGAGAGTAATTTATTTAGAAATAGGTTTGGGATTTCCATTCATTAGAAATACTGTATTAGGAGACTTTGAGGAGAAAATCAATAGCAACAATCTCTGTGCCTGTGCTTTAATAGCTTCTTCTAGTAATATGGCATTCAACATTCATTACTACCCCAGAGACAACTCACATTAGAATGTCAGACATTATAGAAAATAACAGGGCCTCAAATTTAATGATCAGAGAAGTACTTTTCCACAACTCCTTTATTTTCGAAGGTTTGGCATAAGAACTTTTCCTTCAATATACTCCTCTCACTCTTTAACTACTCATTATCAGGGAAAACAGTAATGGAGTCATGATTTTTGGGAAAGGAGTGCTTTCAAATCTTCAAGTTCTATATCACTGGGAGCTCTTTCTACCCTTCCTTCTCTTGAGATGTAGCTGATGATATAGTATAGAGTGCTGATCCTAAGGTGTGTGACTCTAGGCAAGTCATTTAATCTCTTTCCTTACCTGTAAACTAGAGATGATAGTAGCATCTACCTTGCAGGGCTCTTTCTTCTCTTCCTCCTCCTCCTTTTCTCACTCTCTCTCCTCCTCCCCTCTCTGTGCTTCCTCCAATTTCTCCTCCTCCTTCCTTGTTCCCTCTTCCTTGTTCCTTCTCCCTCTTCCTTGTTCCTTCTCCCTCTTCCTTGTTCCTTCTTCCCTCTTCTTTGTTCCTTCTTCCCTCTTCGTTTCTTCTTCCCTCTTCCTTGTTCCTTCTTCCCTCTTCCTTCTTCCTTCTTTCTTGTTTCCTATTCCTTATTCCTTGTTCCCTCTTCCTTCTTCATTATTACTTCTTCCTTGTTCTTTCCTCCTTATCCCTTCTTCCTTCTTCCTTGTCCCTTCTTCCCTGTTCCTTTTTCTTTCTTTTTTGTTACTTCTTCCTTATTCCTTGTCCCTTCTTTCTTATCCCTTTTTCCTTCTTCCTTGTCCCCTTTTCCCTGTTCCTTTTTCTTTCTTCCTTGTTTCCTGTTCCTTTTTCTTTCTTCCTTGTTTTCTGTTCCTTCTTCCTTCTTATCATTATTGTTTAGGTGGAAGGCAAAAAAAAAAATGAGATCACTTTTAAGAACTTATTTTGAAAAATTAGTGCCTATTTTTACATAATGATTGTGCTTGTCTTATCTTAATTGATGATTACAGCTCACTGAATTAGGTAGAGTAATTATTATCATTCCCATTTTATAGATGAGGATAGATGAGTCTCAGCATTGATAAATAACCATGTAAGTGGAAAGTGCATTGCCTATTGCTAGTGAGTCAATACAGTATTTATTTACCAAGTATCTACCATGTGCCAGGCATTATGCTAAGCCTGGACATACAAAGAATCGCAAAAAACAAAACAAAACAACAACAACAACAAAAACAGTCTAGCCTGCTCTAATGTTCATAGTCTAATAGAAAAGACAGCATGCAAATAAATATGTGCAAACAAGATATAAACAGGATAAATGGCAGGTAACATCAAAGGGCAGGCACTAAGATTAAGAAAGATTGAGAAAGACTTCTTGTCAATCAGAATACCCATTTTCAGATTCCACTGCTGATCCCAACTACCTGTCTATACTTGTATAAGACAGTGGTCTCTGTGAGTCCAAGTTTCTCTCACGTATAAGATGAATGAACTCTGAGGTCTCTCTCAGTTCTAGAGCTGGGATCTTATGATCAGATTACTAAGGCCTGGAACTCTTCCATTAATTCAATTCCCTCAGAATTTCTCTGAACATCTGGGTCACATCCGTGAATATTAGTAATTACATTCATTTTTTGTGTGTGTGTTTTAGGGAGGTGATTTTCTTTTAATTTAATGGTCCCTTAAAGTCAATGACTAAGCGATCAAGACAAATTAATTGAGATACTGGAAAATGTGATTCTAATCTTCATAAAATACATGCAATCTCATATGTGCACCCAGACATATATGTCTCAGAGGTAACTGTTTGACTTCTTTATGCCCAACTCTTTCATTAAGTAAGCTGGGGCCATTTGGCTCTATTTTGGGGTATCTGTTGTATAATCAGAACACCCTTAGGAAAGTTTTTACTTCAGTCATCAACGGTTTCTTTTATTAGAAAACAAGTCTCACTATAAATATATAGTCTCATTAATGCTATTGGTGAGACTATATATTGTCTCATCAATAGCATTAGACAAGGTACAGAACCAGGAACAGCACAGATCAATAAATTATCCAGCTTCAGTTACTCTCAGTAACTCTAACCTATCCCAGATTAGAGAGGAATTGAGATCTGTATTGGTAGAGAGAATTGACTTGCTAACAAAACCATAGATCTTTTGAAGAATTGAATTTATTACTAAAGAAACAAGTGTTCACAATGGTTTCATGTTATTATCTTATTTTTCTGAAAAAGCCATTTCATAAGAAATAAACTATTTCCCCCCAAAAATAAAGTATCATTAAAAAAATGGGAATGTTCTTTATTTTTTCCTTCAATAAAAGTGGCTCTAAGTAGGGTTACACTTACTAGACATCTCTTCCTATTCCAGTAACAACTAGCTCAGCAGCCAATGAGATTACTTGGTTATTTCAAAGCACTTAGATCCTTCTATACTGAGTCTACACATAATTGGAAATGACCAGTAAGTTTGTCATCTTCAAAAAGGCCAAGTGCTGATTCACACACGTGAAAATCTGAAAGCACGCAAGGAACAAAATCAACATCTCATCTCAATTTAAAAACTATTTATTAGCCAAAGCAATAACAAAAAATATTTCCTAATTGTCCTGGTTTCACACATGAATTATTTTTCAAGTCTCAGTGGATATGATGAAAACAAAGTTACCAGGCATTTCTTGGTGGAGAAATACCTCTCTTGCCTATATTTACTTTTTCTATTATTCTCTTACTCCATAAATGCAGTTATCTGGAAGAAAAGAAGCCTGAATTGTTCTCCAAAAATATGTTGGATAACAGAAGGTTTGTCAGCTGTTCCTTTCCTCCACTATGAACAGAACAAAAGAAAACAAGGTTAGACATCAGTAAGAGAAGCTAGAAGTTATGTATAGGTCAAAATCTTGTTACTTAGGGAAGAAGAAATCTTTGGAAATGAAGATCCTTCAAAATTGTTATGGGTCACTAAGAGATAGATCTGAGAGTTCATAGGAACAGAAATATAAAATTTTTAAAAATCCCATTCTAATCATATTAGTGTTTCTAGAAGCAATGTATTTCCTTTTAAATACAAAAACAACCATGGTTGAAAAAATGTAGAAGCTACAAAGATTCCTTGAAAGTCACTCTGGGTAAATTATTTAACTTGTCATACTCTTCCCTTTTTTGTGTTGTTTAGCTTCTAATAATATTGTCTTGACTATAAGAAAGAATCACTTTTCCAGTGATAAGAAATAGAAGTGAAGACCTGGGTATCTCTTCTTCCCTACTTTGGGATGCTGTTCCAACTATAGTCTATATCTATATCTATATCTATATCTATATCTATATCTATTTCTATGTCTATATCCATATCTATATATCTGTAGATATATATATATATAGTTGACTATAAAGTCAACCTGCCCGAGGCTCCTGAAATATAGTTATACTCTAATATTGTAATGGAAGCATTCTTTTTCCCCAAGGAAAATAGCATATTTGGATTTATAATAGCATTCCTTACAGACTTTCCAAATTCAAAGTTGTTACACCTGGTCTTCCCTCCTGGTCCCTCTTTTCAGTTTGAAACATAAAAAAAACAATTTATTTAAATGTTTTATGTAACTTCTAGTGTTTAGAACCTAAATTTTTCTCTTCTCCCAGAAGCATAGTACTTTTCATAGTCAGAATTGTTCCTCCTCTCCCTCTCCAAATACTGTTCTTACTAGATTTAAGAGATGTAGTCTTGATGTTATTTCCCTTTATTATAATATTATTGGCATATATTAGCACAGTTCTTCAAATACCCTTTCCAAGTTTTGGTGAGCAGATTCCTCTAACACTCCCATTGTCTTGGTTTAGTTCACAATCTATTTATGCTAACCTGGACCCTGATTCTTTGGCATTCCTATGACTTTCTGAGACCCCTTGAAATCTGATAGTTCTTTCTTGATTGTCCCTTCCATCTTGTCTCCACCTGTATTCCTTTTTTTTTTATAAAAATTGTGAAAATAGCAAGATTATATATTTCCCAAATGGTAACAAAACCAACAAAGTTATTTCAAAGCTATGGCAACCCATAGTTCCTTGTTCTTGTTCTTGAAAATTTTACCCCTTTAACTATCACAAGTACAGGTTAAGAAAGGAGCTTAATTTTTACTTGAGCATGTTTTTTCATTCTAAAAAACCGTATACTCAAATCGTGATCTGATTCCTTATTCTTTCTTTTCACCCACATTCCTCCTTATAAACTAAACATTTTGGTACCTATTAGACACTATAACAGAGCATGGGCCAGGACAAGAGGAAGAGAAATTTCAATAAGATAATTTAATTACTTGTTAATAGCTCATGTCATGAGAAAGTTGCCAGTGTTAACCACTCCTGATAGCTATTTCTGTATCCCAGGCCAGCTGTCTACACATTTCCTTTCTTCCTTCTCTTAGAAATTGCCCCCCCTCCAACCTTTCTCTGACTCATATATCCTGTAGAAAGGATTCCAGGGCTCTCATTTCTCCCCTGCTTTGTTTTCTGCAAGGTAAACACACAGCTCTACTTTTTCTGAGATAGCATATAGCCCTCCTATGGGTTTTCTCCCAGTTTTACTATTAATAATTACAGGGAAAAACTATACAGGTGTTTCAAAATAATAAACAAAAGTGGATTATTGTATCAAAAGTGCTTTATAAACCTGAAAGTATTGTGTAAGCTTTGATCTTTCTTAGTTATCCCAGGTTTTTTTTATTCCTCAATTCCTTATCTATGAAGTTAGCCCCCTCAAAGTTTTTCTAGGTGAATCTTAAGAGTAAACCTTAACTGAGTAGTTTGTCAAGATTATTAGACCCCTTTTAGAATGTTTCCTCATCTTATTTTTCAAGTTGAGGTCCATATATATATATATATATATATATATATATATATATATATATATATATATATATATATGGATATACATATACATATGGCACTTCCCTATGGCCCCAAAGATTTCTTTCATGTAGTTTAGACGTTTTTATCATGACTTTCCAAACTTTTTCTTTTTTTTCCTAGTGCTTTTGATGGCCCCACTCTCTTAAAAGTCCCACTGTGGTCTTTACTTCTCTAGAAGCAAATGATATATTTCTTTGAGGAACATTGCAGGGGATTTTTTCACCCCAGATATATATTTGGGGCACTCAATCTTTGTATAATAACCATAGTAAGAAAGTTTTATTAAAGACAAAATGAACAAGTTTAACAGGTTACTTTTTCCCTCATGTAGGTTCAAGGAAAGGAAAAACAGAGTAGCCACTTCAAACTTTTCAAAATGCATTGTTTCTCAGATTCTGTTCCAGGTCTCTGAATTGATCAGGATTTTAAGAAGGCTGACACTCAGTGTCTCATTGTCCTTTAAGACAGTGGTTCTTTACCATTTTGTGCTCTGTAACCTTTTGGCAATCTGGTAAAGCCTATGGAATCCTTCTTAGAATAATATCTTTTAAGTAAATGCAATAATATGCATAGAATCACAAAGGAAACCACTCATATCAAAATAGTTATCAATTTTTTTTAAAGTTTACAAACCCCTGTTTGGAACTCTTGAATTGAAGGCTTATTTTTATTCCCAGAAATCTTCTGTAGATAAAGACTCATAATATCTTTCTTCTGTACGTGAGAAAAAAATGTAGATAAGAAATAAAATACTAAAACTCGCCATCTCTGCTCTAAAAAAGCTTATATGCTAATGAAAGAAAAGACTATACAATGTAATTAGTACAAGGGAGCAGTCCAAGTAACAGGCTATAGGAACTTTGAGGAGGGAGTATCTACTTTTTTTTTCTCTTTCTTCCCTCCCCTCCCTCCCTTCTTCTTTCTTCTTTCTCCCTCCCATCCTCCCTCCTCCTCTCCATTCTCCTCCCCCTTCCTCATTCCTCCTTCTCCCCTTCTGCCTCTCCTCTCTCTCCTTTCATTCTTTCTCTTCCTTCCCTCCTTCCTTCCTTCCCTCCTTCCTTCCTTCCTTCCTTCCTTCCTTCCTTCCTTCCTTCCTTCCTTCTTTCTCCCTCCCTCCCTTCCTTCCTCCCTCCCTCCTCCTCTCTATTCTCCTCGTCCTTCCTTATTCCTCCTTCTCCCCTTCTGCCTCTCCTCTCTCTCTCTTTCACTTTTTCTGTCTCTCTCTCTCTCTGTGTCTCTCTCTTTTTCTTTTCTTGCTGCCCAGGCTGGAGGGAATTCCTGCCCTTGATTTCTAATATTCCAGAGGTATTCTGGTAACCCCAAATTTCCAAGGGACTCATCATATTGGTACCAGAGTTATGGTGAATGCTGTAATATTCTAAACTTCAAAGTTCAACTTTATTGAGTCTCCCTAGCAACATTGTAGACATGGAGTATCTTGCCTGGCCAGTATTGGGGTTTTTGCATTCAACTGAAAGTACCAAAGAAGGCTTCATGAAGAAAGTGGTGAATAGCATTTGACAGGATGGACTTCAGCAGGCAATGAAAAAACTAATTGCAACAAGTTTATATACATATACATATATATTTAAATCTGTCTTCATACAGATATGTATATTGATTCATTTATTTAGTTATTCTCAATAAAGAAGAGTAGGAAAACTAGAAAAAAGAGAAATTTGAGGGTCAGAGACCTCTTAGAGAAACATATACAAAGTGATGCCCTTGTCATTTAATATAATACATACCCAGAAATTCTCCATAGTGTAAATTCTGATTTACAGTTGACCTCAGTCTGTTCCCTAGTAGTTTATGTTGTCAATAATGCATGTGCCTTTTAAGGAGAGTTTCTCAAGCAAGGTTCATTGATTGAATTGAGCTTCCAAAGCTATGACAGCTAATCTTGAGGGCATATGTGGAACATTTTACTCTACATTGACTCAGGTGCCTACTTATTACCTAAGCTTGAGTTGGGAAAAAAAAAAGCTATAATTCTCTCAATTTGTTCAATGCTATGAAGCAATCCAAAGCTTTCTCATCTTGAGTGTAGACTGGCCCACTAGGAAGCAGTACAATAAGGCAAGAAATTCTAGTTGTATTTATGTGATTGTGGATGTACTACTTTACTAAGGAAACAGCCAGGAAGCATGTTTGAGGGCCTATTTATGTACAAGATATCATCCTAGATTCTGAACAAAGAAGGCATGAACCCTGTCCTCATGAAACTCATTATTTAACTTAACTTGTAAGCTAAGTGGTTGCCCTGTACAAATCTTTATAACCCCATTGGGGTTTTCTTGGCAAAGATACTGGAATGGTTTTCCATTTTCCTCTTCAGCTCTTTTTTATAGATGAGGAAACTGAGGCAAATGGATTAAATAGCTTGCCCAGAGTCACGCAGCTAGAGAATATCTAAGACCAGATTTAAACTCAGAAATATGTTTTCCTGGCTCCAGAACCAGCACTCTATCCACTGAGTCACCTAGCTGTAAACATAAAATAAAAATACAAGATAGTCTATGATAAATGCGTCAGCATGCTGTCTCAGAAAAATTACTGATCCAGATTTGAATTCAGGCTCCCATTCTTACTACTTGTATTATCCTAGGCAAGTCATTTAGCTTCTCTGAACATAAATTTCTTCATGTGCAGAATAGGGAGAATAAAACTTGTTCTAATGTATGTTAAAAGAAAAAAAAATGTTTTATAAGTCTAAGTATGATAAACAAATGTGAATTATCATTAGAAATGCCAAATAACAAATACCTACAGTGAGATCTAAATGACTTGAAGGATAATGGAGAAAAAATAGTAATTGTAGACTGAATATTCAGGGAATGCTTCAAAGAGAAAATTGGGAGAGTTCTTCTGATAAAGGTTTGCTAAGTAAATGGATCAAGCTTTTTTAGAACACAAAAGGATGGTAAAATGTCTTTGTGTAAAAGCTGAAGAGTGGACTCTTCTCTCTGACCAGAAAATTCAGATACTTTCTGCATTTCTTTAGTCATGCTGCCTAGAGCTGTGACATTATAAGAATTTATTTAGCCTTCTTATTTCTTCTCCTTTTCCCTACAATGTATAGAATAGAGCAAAGAGAACCAAAATAAGCAATGTTTTTAAAACTGGTGTGTGTGTGTGTGTGCGCGCGCACGTGCGCACAATGTGCATATAGGTGTGATTTCTTTGTATATATGAAAGGTCCTTAGAATTTGGTCAAAATACTTCAAAATTCCTTGGGTACAAAACACAGTATAAATAAAGGTCTTTTGCAGCATAATATTTTCTGTGAACTTATTCTAATAGTGGAATTTCTTGTAAAATAGTACTTTTGGATGAAAGTTCACAAAGTAGTGCTTGAAACCATTAGCATGTTTTTGATTAATTTTATTTCTCTTCACTAAACAACTCCTGAGTAGTTTTACTAGTAACTATTTTTTTCTTGTCCTCTTTCCATACTTCTTCCTTTAATTCTTTTTTTTCTTTGAATTTAGAACTAGAAAGAACCTTAAAAATATATAGCCCAATCCCCTCATTTTACAGGTGGGGAAACTGAGGCACAGAGGTGTAACATAACTCTTCCAAAGTCATACAAAACAAGGATTCTACACATAGATTTTTCTTTAAATTCATAAATATTTCTACCAGTCCATTACATGCTTGTATCATAACAGTGATCTATATATCTCAGGCTATAATAACCTGAGGCCATACACTAAAGTAAGTTGTGCTTGCTGAGAAGTAGCTTTACTAATTAAAATATGAGAGAATATAAGAGATTGCCCTATGCACAAGGCCCACTAAGGGCTTGCCTTAGCTTCCCTGAAAATTAGATCACTGGGAAAACCATACCATAGAGAACCATGGCACTTTTGCCTGCTGCTATCTGACTGTCATTCCTGAAATACAGTGATTCCTTCCACTTTGCAGGAAGGGAGATGGGAAAGGGAAGAGGAATGTGGCTCCTCCTCAATCTGGAAAAATCTATGAAAAAATTTTCTGGAATCTGTGAAGAGACTGGGAGAGATTTAGCTCTCATGTTAGAGAGATACCTGTCATATCTGATGAGATATTAGGAGAGGACAGGGATGGATATAAATAAATAAGAACTGGATTCTAGAGGGACTTTGCCTGCCATCTAGAAATGATGAAAAGAAGGACCATATTTCCAAAGTGAGGATAAGTCAACAGGAATGACGATGATCAGAAGTGACTCTGGATGTGATCTTTTTCACAGCTAAAATTCTGTTTTTAAAATGCCCATTATTATCTGTTTCTGTGTTAATAAATAATATAGCCAGTAATTCTGATGTCAGATTAGGGGGCTTGATTTTTATGAAGAGAAGTGAGCAATTGCTTCTTGGAAAAATCTGTTTCTCTAGTTTGTTAAATAAGTAATATTTGAATAATATAAAATATTTTGGAAATCTTAAGTGCTTGTTATTAAAAAAAACTTGGCAGGTGATTCAGAGATAATTGATTTATTAAAGCAAAGGAAGTAGCAATTCTAGTAGTTAATTAAAAATAGCTAAATACACTCTTGGATTATGTTAGAATATGAAAAAATATGATGAATCAAAGAATAGGCTGAGGGGTAACTGTCTCATAAGCTATGTTTGACAGTAGTCTATTTTAAAACCACGTTACACAAAATATATACTAATTGAATGTAGAGTAATTTTAATGAGGAAAAGCTAACAATATTGAGAATCAAAAAAACCTCATGTAAAAAGTAGTACTTGAGAGTTTTTCCTCTTCTTTCATTTAAATTTTCTTTTGATCGTGAATTCAACAATTATGAATAAATATGAACATTTCATTAATCAAAAAAGAACAAAAAAGGGATTGTGTATGAAATTGTGAATTTCTTAATATTATATTTACCACAGAAGTCATAAAACTGCCCTGCTTATGTCCCCTTATCACTTTTTTGTTCTTTTCTGTGCACTTTTTGATGTTTCACTGATGTTCTTCTTTTGTGTCTCTATTACTACCCATTACCTATCCCCCCTCCTATAAAACCTCTCCCTTAAGAAATAGAATAATCAAACAAAAATAATTCAACCTGTTGACTATTTTTGAAAATGACTGTCTTATTCTGTACACCTAATCCATCACCTCTCAAGGGACAGGTGGCAGGCTTTTTTATTGTTCTTCTCAAGTCATGATTGGTCACTACATTGCTCAAAGTCTTGTAATCCTTACAAATTCTTTTTCTTTTAAAAAAAATTTAATAATAGCTTTTTTATTTTCAAAATACATGCAAAGATAGTTTTTAACATTCACCCCTGCAAAATCTTGTGTTCCAAATTTTTTTTCTCCCTTCTCTCTACTCCTTCCCTTAGACAGCAAGTAATCCAATATAAAATAAACACGTGCAATTCTTCTAAACATATTTCCACATTTATAATGTTGCACAAGAAAAATCAGATCAAAAAGGAAAAAATGAAAAAGAAAAAGCAAGCAAACAACAATAAAAATGGTGAAAATACTTTGTTGTGATCCATATTCATTCTCCATGTTCTTCTCTCTAAATGCAGATGGCTTTCTCCGTCACAAGTTTGTTGAAATTTGCCCAAATCACCTCATTTTTGAAAAAAAAGCCAAGTCCATCACAGTTGATCATCACTTAATCTTCTTGTTGTTGTGTGCAATGTTTTCTTGGTTCTCTTTACTTCCCTTAGCATCAGTTCATGTAAATCTTTCAAGGCTTCTCTAAACTCATCCTGCTGATCATTTCTTGTAGAACAATAATATTCTATTACATTCATATACCAGAACTTTTATTCAACCATTCTCCAACTGATGCGTATTCACTCAGTTTCCAGTTTCTTGCCACTACAAAAAGGATTGCCACAAACATTTTTGCACATATGGGTCCTTTTCACTTTTTAATGATGTCTTTGGGATATAGACCCATTAGAGATATTGCTGCACCACAGTTTTATAGCTCTTTGGGCATAGTTTTAAATTGCTCTCCAGAATAGTCAGATCAGTTCACAACTCCACCGACAATGTATTAGTGTCCCAGTTTTCCCACATTCCCTCCAACAATAAATTGCTTTTCTTTGCATTATTGTGATCATCATGTTAATTTTTCTCCTGGTTCCATTTATTTCAGTCTGCATCAGTTCATACAAATCTATCCAGGTTTTTCTGAATTTTTCATATTTATCATTTCTTGCAGTGCAATAATATTCCATTATATTCATATACCACAATTTGTTCAGTCACTTTCTTTTTTGATAGGTTCCTATTTTCTTTCCAAATTTTTTGCAACAAGAGGAAATGTTGCTATAAGTATATTTTATTCATATGGGTCATTTTCCCTTTTCCTCTGTATTTTACTTCTTTCCAGGATATGTCTAACAGTGGTATGAACAATTTAGTTAAATAAGGGAAGGGGTATAGTCTCAAATTCCTTTCCTAAATGATTAGGCCATTTCACAGCACCAACTAGAGCAAATGCATTAGTGGAGCTATCTTCCACCTTCTCCAACAATTGCCATTTTCATATTTTCTCGTTCTTGCTAATCTGATTGCTATGAAGTATAAACTAAAGAGTTTCTTAAATTTGAATTTTACTTGTTATTAGTGATTTGGATCATTTTCTATATAGCTTCTTTATTTGAAACTTCTTTACATCTTTGACTATAGATTGAGGAATGAGTTTTATATGTGTAATTATATTAGCTAGCTATGTATTTTTAATATTAGACACTTATCAGAAAAATTTGCTACACAGATTTTCCCCAGCCCCAGAAACTGTTTCCCATTGAATTCTAACTTCATTGATTATGCATGGTTTTTTAATTTAAACTTGAAGGAAGTTAGGAAATATAAGAAACCATGATGAAGAAGGAATGCATTCCAGGCTATTGATGGGCAGTCTGTACAGAGGCACAGAAATGGAAGATAGAATGTCATGTCTAAGGAACAGTAAGTAGGCTATTTTGATTAGAATATAAAATGCATGAAGAGTACAAAAAACCATGAAAAGTGAATGGACCTAAATTTTCAAGATTCACATACCAAACAGAGGAGTTGTTTTCCTCTCTGCATTAATTTCTTCTTTTGAAAAATGGGAATAATAGCACTTACTTTCAAGTGTTGTTCATATAGTAAGTATTATATATATAATTTTATCATCACATCATTATCCTAGAAGCAATAGGGAGTTATTAAAGCTTTTTGAGTAGCATAGTGACATAGTAAGACCTATCTTTTAGGAATATCCGTTTAGCAGAGATTTAAGACAAGAAAAGCTATTGAAGTAGCTTAATTGAGAGATGATAAGATTCTGATCTAGGTTAGTGGTTAGGTAAATAGAAAAAAAGAATGGATGTGAGTAAAGGTAGAATTAACAAGATTTGGCAACTGATTGGAGAGGAGAGGAGTGAAAGTGAAGTATGAAAGATTAATTCCTTTTATGAAAGGAAGTATTTAGAGATTATTGAAAGCTTTGTGCAATTGCCAAATTTAATCTAGCTGATTCTCTTCCTATTCAATTTTGAGTCCAGCTTGATGAACCAACTCAATTTATCCAACTATATGTCATAGTCCAACACTTCTTAAACTTTTTCTACTTGTGACCCCTTTTTGCCTGAGAATTTTTTTTATGTGATCCTACCTCAAATCTGAGTTGAGGTGTTTCTGGCAGCATTTATGCATGCACAGTGTAAAGTGTGTATGTCATGTGTTCAGAGCCAAGGCTGCAAGTCTCATAATGCGATACAGGCAAGTGCTATCAGAAAGACCCCAGATTTATTATGTATTTGATTTTTAATTAACTTTTGATCATACATTCAGAAATCTTTTACTATTGCCAAATTTTTCATGACCTCCATGTGGGGTTATGACTCACATTTTAAGAAGCTTTGCCATAGTATAGGGAATAGAAATTCCTTATCTATTAGGTTTTTCCTTTGTAGATTCTTAGGCTGATCTTACTTGATTGCCTATGGATCTCTTTAAGGTTGTCATGTAATGTGCAAGAATATTTGTGGCAGCCCTTTTTGTAGTGGCTAGAAACTGGAAACTGAATAGATGCCCTTCAGTTGGAGAGTGGCTGAATAAATTATGGTATATGAATGTTATGGAATATTATTGTTCTGTAAGAAACGACCAGCAGGACGATTTCAGAGAGGCCTGGAGGGACTTGCATGAACTGATGCTGAGTGAAACGAGCAGAACCAGGAGATCATTATACACAGCAACAACAATATTACATGATGATCAATTCTGATGGACATGGCTCTCTGCAACAAAGAATTGTCTCAAACCAGTTCCAATTGTTCACTGAAGAAAACCATATACACCCAGAGAGCGGGATATGAAATATGGACCACAACGTAACATTTTCATGCTCTCTATTGATGTTTGCTTGCATTGTGTTGCCTTTCTCTGGTTTTCTTTTTTTTCTTGTAGATAGGATTTTTCTTGCACAACTTGTCAACTATTATTACATTATTAACATGTAGTGGACTTCCTGCCATCTAGGGGAGGGGAGGGGACTGGGGGTAAGTTGTAATGGAGAGCTTTGTAAAGATCAATGTTACACAAATAAAAAGCTTTAATAAAAAAAAAAGCATGTCATGTAACCTTCTGGGCCCTAATGATGTCAGTATAATGCCATCCACAAATAAAATCATCTGAAGGACATCCTCACTAGATATTCCTTTTTCAGAGGAGTACTGTAATGTTGGTGAACACCTTTGATATTTATCTCTTTTTCTGTTTTATGCTTTGTTGAAATGATAATCAGAAGATACAATAATAATTTAAAATCACATTTATACTTATAATAGATCAACACTGCTTCATCTGTTCCATTTCCTGTTTGTTGTCTTCCACTTTCATATGTGTACTTTGGATAATCTAATTTAATTGAATCTCCAATTTTCAATTCTACGGCTTTTCTAAGGGGATATTATTTACAATCCTCTTCCACTTTATAATATTTTGCAAATGCTCTGTTGTCTAAGTTGCCATTGCCTTCTCTTGGCTGCCATGCCTTTCCACTTTGCAAGAGGATCAAGTATTTAATGTCATTGATGAATTAAAGCAAAGATCAAAATCAACCCACAAATATAATAAGTATAAGATAAAAAAAAGAGAATTATGATTTCATTAAATTGTTCATTGACTTTCTCTGGCCATTTTAAATGGAAAAGTTGTTTTTTCTCCATCACTTCTATAGAGAATTTGTATGGATTAATGAAAGATCTGTAAAGGACTTTGAATTCCTCAAAAAAGGGCATTAAAGACTGGGGAGAAAGAGGATAAGAGAAAAAGGAGACTTGTTAATAAGTTATTTGAATGAAGTTAATGATTCTATTTGAATTTCAGTGAAATCTTTGAAATAGAAAGTAAATATAAATGGTCATTCTGTATTTTCATGTCATTGGATTTTTTCTATTAGATTCCATATTTGCTGACCATTTCCCAAGCCTTTTCCAAATACTGACCCTATAATGCCACAGAGCACCTACCAGTTACAATTCCTTTGAAACTAAGCAAAATCTCCAGGTTTATCCTTGTATTGCTCATCTCAGTTAGAGGTTCTGTTGAGTTGTGCATGAATATGAGCACATGAACACCCCCAAAAAAAATCTTTGGAAATATAGACTTTAATTTTTTTTCTGTTTTTCTCAGGGGACATTTAAACTGGCTTCAACTAGATCGCAGAGTGTTGGAACATGATTTTCCCAAAAAGTCAGGACCTGTGGTTTTGTACTTTTGTGTCAGGTATGTACACAGGGCATTTGTTTTCCTTATGTATTTATTTTCACAGAAAGATTTAAAAAACTGGGAGTGATAAACATAAAGGTATAATAAAGTTTCTTGTTTAATAATGAGAAAATCTACCTAATAAAATACACCTACAAACATATGTTTGCTCTTCTTTTAAAGTATCTGTGTCAGGACTAGGGGAGGGACAGTATTAATATATTATTTAAATGAAGCTAATGACTACATTTGAATTTCAATGCAATCATGGAAACATAAACCAAATCCATAACCCTTTCCAGTTTTGATATAGATCATAATCATGGGGATATGGGTTAAACAAATCAAGGATAAGAGTCATGATTTTCTTTCCAAACATGTTAAGCCCTACTACTTTATTACAGTAACATATATACTTGAACCATTTCTCTACATGAATACATAGAGAATTCTAGAATCTTGTACCAAATAATTACTAATGTTTTTTCTTATATCATGTGTCCCTACATTATGTACAGACTTACTTTTGCATTCCCAAATAAGACTATTTCTTCCATTGTTATAACTGGCTAATTTATCCCCTAGTGATACAAAAAAATATAGCAAAATATCAGAAACAATTGAAATTTTGTGTTTCCTTGACCTTTTGAAAGAATGCTCATTGTGTTTTTGCAAAGAATGTTATTGTATATGATTAGTTAACCTTTACATCAATTATTTAAAATTGGACAGAATTATTGCTTCCATTTTATAGGACACTTTCTGGTGTCAGAGAGAGGTTGGGTAATTTAAGCCCCAAGTATAAATTTGTCAATGTCAGAATTAGAACTCCTAGTTCCAACATTCTTTGTTTTTGACTTAGTCCAAGAACCATTGCCTTTTTCTAAAAACATGTAATGTAGAATGATTAAAGACATTTTCAAGTTCTCATGTATCTTTAAAAAAAATGCTTCGGATGCTTGTTGAATTCAAATGTGCAATAATTTCCAACCTCTACATTTTTCTAGTTCTTTTAAAACAGAGTTTCCAAATTGGAAACAAATAATTTGCACAATTCCCAAAAGGGAAAAAAATACATTTAATAACTCTAAAGATTATCGCTAGTGATGCAATTTTAATCACAACCAGTCTGAAAATACAAAAAGTGCACTAAATGCACATAAACCAAAAGAGAATATCACATAATAGGTCTGTTTCATTAGATGCAGTATGTATCTTTTACCCCAGCTGGTAAGGTACATTTAAGTTAACATTTAATACCTTTTTGATTTGTTTAACAGCTGTATCCATTTCAGAAATAATCTTAACCATTTCCATCACTGAGAGGCAAGATTTCAATATTATAATCCTCTAAATAGTTTCTCCACTTTTTTATATTAATGGAGAAGTAACGTAATGCAGAGGGAGAAAAATTCTCTAGGGAAAATTCCATCCTCTGCTGATTTTAGTTAAGGCACAGAATTTGAATTTGAGCAATTCATTACCTGGGGAGAAAATGAGTATGTTTAGTTAGTGTAGAACTTCTCCCAAACCTATATCTATACACCTATTGGGAGCATTCCACAGATAATAACCAAGGAAAAGGAAAACCTTTTGGTTGTTGCATTTAAATGCCCTCCCCCACCACCACCATCACTGCCACCTCCTTTTTCCCCTTAGGGTCTATTATCAACTTGGAGCTGGGAACTAATGGCTTGTTTCAGCTTGAGGCAGACTAAAATTGGTAGTCTAAATGTTTATCCCTGAGGCCATGCAAACTACTGAGAACTGGCTTCTCCTTGGCAAAATAGACCATCCCAGGAAAAAAAAGGCCAAAGTAAAACCATTTTGGAGTAACTAGACATCAGAATTTTACAACTCTTTTCCACTGATTGTAGCTCACATTATCGATCTTTCAGTATATTCACAGGAGGACCAGTGAATAGCTGAACTCCAACATGAAGTGGTAATATGAAATAGATTTGGGTGAACCTAATTGTAAAAGGATATTATAAAAATAATATAATAAAGATTCAGTTCAGGGCATAAAGAAATTATGTCAGAGACATCCATCACAGGTAACAGAGGTTTTCTATTTTATTACATGAATAGTTCATGGACCCAAACAAATAAATATAACTAGGCAAGTCAGGGTCATAAATGAATGAGCAATTTGCTTTTGGGGGATACAACTTTTAAAATTTCAGGGGAACAGGGGAGGATCTGGGGAGTAAGAGGAGAAACCAGGGAGGAGTTGGGGATTGGTCAGGGAGAGATCAGGTCCCAAACTCTCTAGATCTAAACCATTCAAGTCTGGGAAAGCTAATTTAATTTTGTATGAAATTATGCAGCAAATATAAATTTGTATACATATATTGGATTTATCATACATTTTAACATATTTAACATGTATTGGACTAACTGCCATCTAGGAGAGGGAGTGGAGGGAAAAATTTGGAACAGAAAGTTTTGCAAAATTACCCATGCATATATATTGCAAATAAAAAGCTTTAATTTAAAAAAAAATGAAATTATGGTTGATAGAATTCATCTTATGACTGTCTTAACTATAAGATATTCTGGGAAAGCTGACCCTTTTGTATACTGATTATAATTGAAAATAGGAGCAGGATGGGCTAGTTTTTGCATTTCCTGATTAGGGAGCAGAAGAAGCTAGTTTGGGATTCATAGCAAACCAGTTCTGAAAAGAAAATTCAGAGTATTTGTCTAGGAACACTAGGCCAAAGTATAAAGATTCTGTCTACCAATCCCACTCTCTACATCTTTCCATGAAGAACCCCACCTCCCACATCTTTACATGAACTGTTGTTTTACCCCTATGTCCTCTCCTTACTTGTAAAACTGATTTTTTTTTAAAACTTGTAAGGGATTTTAAATGGTTTCCTACTAATTTCTTCTTAGTAATTTTATCTTGTCACTCTGGAATATCAAAGGAAGCCTTTTTAGATTTTGATCCTGCCATCCAGTTCACTCTTTATCATACCATTTTCTGATTTGATAAAATAGTCATCTATCTGTTTAAGACACTGATAAAAATTATTGAACAGCGAGAGCCAAGGACAGATCCCTGTCATTCTCTACTAGAAATCTTCCTTCCTGCTGACATATAGCAAGTAATTATTATTGTTTCATTCTGGAAAGAATCCCCAGGAAAATTATCATTTTTTTCTAAAGCTGACTCCATGCTGTATTTTTTTATACAGAGGCAGGTATAATATGTTATCTTGGTGAAGATTCCAGACCTTAGATCCTGTTTGAAACCAGAGAAAATTTCTCTCCAGCCAGGATATTTCCCAGTGTGTGTGACCTGACCTTCCTTATCAGGGAAGCTGGGGAAATCCATTCTATTTAACCCAAATATCTACAGCCTCAGCTGAGCCATCCATTAAACATGCATATCTTTAAAGCAGTTTGACTCTAGAGAGTCTTGTAATGTCATTTCTGCATTGTTTTAAAAAGATATATATCTATATAACAGATCCATGCTCAGTTCAGGTGGTGAGTGGATTTTCCTTTGACTTAGTGAGAAGAGAAAATTAAATCACCCTTATAAAAGAGGAAAGTGGAAAAGATCAAATCTTAAGCCAACCATTGGAAGCTCGTAGAATGTAAATATTGCCACATGTTCTATATTGGATACTATCCCAAAATGGCCTTTTTATTTGGCATATATGCACTCTTTCATAAAAGCACATTTTTAAGAGATGTATGAGAGATGGAACAGAAGTTTCATGCTATTCAACAGATTAGGAAGCAAGGATGCCAAAAGGTTAAGTAACTTGAGTAAAGGAATGAGTCAGTAAAGACTTGAAATTCGAACTCCCTTTCTAGTTTTAAAACCAGATTGTCCTTTCCAATCAAGTTACCTTCTCAGGATATCTAAAGACAGTGACCACTGTTGAGTTGTTTTTTTTTTCCAGCTTCTCATTTTATTTATTTATTAAATAGTGTTTTCTTTTTTTTAATTAATTCATTTATCTAATATTTTCCCCCAGTTGCATTCAACACATTTTTTTAAACATTTGTTTTTAAGATTTTTGAATTCTGAGTTCTTTCCCTTATCCCCATTCATAATTAAGAAACCACATATGAAGTTATACAAAACATTTCCATAAAAGTCAAGTTGTGAAAGAAAACATAGATCTCCCACCCTAATGAAAATAAAAACCCACAAGAGAAATTAAGTTAAAAAGAAAGAGAGAAATAAAGAATGCTTCAATCTGGATTCAGACACAATCTCTAGGTATGGATAGGATTTTTCATCATAAGTTCTTCAGAGTAATTGTGGATGATTATACTATTGAGAATAGCAGTCATCTCAGAACATTGCTATTATTTTTATATAGTATATTTCACTTTGTTCATGGAGAACTTTCTGGGTTTTTATTTTTTCCTGAAATCATCCTACTTTTCATTTCCCATACAACAATAATATTTCACTTCAAATACATACCACAGTTTATTGAGCCATTCCCCAATTGATAGGCATCCCCTCAAATTCTAATTTTTTCTGTCCTGAGAAAAGAGCTGCTATGAATATTTTTGTACATATAGGTCATTTTCCTTTTCTTTTTTCTTATTTTTTTCCAAGTTTCTTTTGGCATTCATGGCTAGTAGTAGTGTTATTTGGCCAAAGGATATGTGTGAATTTGCAGCCCTTTGGGCACAAATTATATCTTTTGATCATTTATCAATTGGGGCATATCTCTTATTTTTTTTATAAAATTGACTCAGTTTCCTCTATGTTTGAGCAATGAGGCCTTATCAGAAAAACTTGCTTTGAAAAATTTTCTTACAATTACTATTGTTAAATGTATTTCTCCCCATTTATTTTCTCTCCTTTCATCCTGTCCCTCCTCAAAAGTATGTTATTATTAATCACTCCTTCCCCAAATATACCCATCCTTTTATCATTTTCTCCCTGCCCTTGTCATATCCCATTTCCCTCCTATTTTCCTGCAGGATAAGGTAGATTTCTATACCCCTATTGAATATCCATGTTATTTCCTATTTGAGCCACTTCTGATGAGAATAAGGTTCATTCACTCCCCTTTCCTTTCCCCTCTTCCCCTCCACTGTAAAAGCTTTTTATTGCCTCATTTTTTATGACAGATAATTTGCACCATTCCACATCTCTCCCTTCTCCCAGTACATACCTCTCTCACCCCTTAATTTCATCATTTAAAAAAAAATGTTATTATCCCTTCATATTCAACTCACCCTGTGTCCTCTGTCTATATATACTCCTAACTGCCATGATAATGAGAATGTTCTAATGAGTTACAAATACCATCCTTCCATGTAGGAATATAAACAGAAACCTTATTAAGACCCTTATGATATCACTTTCCTGATTATCTTCTTATGCTTCTCCAGAGTCCTATATTTGAATATCTAATTTTCCATTCAGCTCTGGTCTTTTCAACATAAATACTTGAAAATCCTGTTTCATTGAATGACCCCTTTTCCTCTGAAGGATTATATTCAGTTTTTCTGGGTAGGTGATTCTTGGTTGCAATCCTAGCTCCATCATTCTCCAGAATATCATATTCCAAGCCCTCTGGTCCCTTAATGTAGAAGCTGCTAAATCTTGTGTTATCCTGACTGTGGTTCCATTATAACTGAGTTGTTCCTTTCTGGATGCTTGCACTATTTTCTCCTTGATCTGGGAGTTCCAGAATTTTGCTATAATATTCCTGGGAGTTTTCATTTTGGGATTTCTTTCAGGAAGTGATTGGTGGATTCTTTCGATTTCTATTTTACCATCTGGTTCTAGACTCTCAGGACAATTTTCCTTGATTTCTTGCAAGATGATGTCTGGGCTCTTTTTTTTTTCCATCATGACCTTCAGATAGACTAATAATTTTTAAATTATCTCTCCTGGATCTAATTTCCAGATAAGTTGTTTTTCCAATGAGATATTTCACATTTTTTTCCTATTTTTTCCTATTTTTTGGATTTGTTTTTATCATATCTTGGTTTCTCATAAAGTCATTAGCTTCCATTTGCTCAATTCTATTTTTTAAGAAATTATTTTCCTCAATGAGCTTTTGTACTTCCTTTCCCAATTGACCATGTTTGCTTTTTAAGGCATTCTCCTCACTAGCTTTTTGTATTTCTTTTTGAACCTCTCTCAATTCGTTCCCTAATTTTTTCTCTCTCTCTTACTTGATTTTCAAAGTCCTTTGAACCCTTCTATCACTTGAGCCCATTTTTTTTTCTTGAAGACTTTGGGTGTAGAAGCTTGACTTTGTTATCTTCTGAGTGTGTGTTTGATCTTCCTTGTCACCATAATAACTTTTATTGGTCAGAAACTTTTTTTTTTTGTTTTCTAGCCTATTACTCTTTAGTTTTAACTCTTTGTTAAATTAGGGCTCTCTTTCCAGGGCGGAGAGTGCATTGTTTCAAGCTTTAGGGGTTTTGTGCAGCTGTTTTTAGAAATTCTTCTAGGAATCTGACCAAAAGCACTCTTTTCTGCCCTGGAGCTACCCAGGTTGCTGTGATGTATGTGTGTGTATGTGTGTGTGTAGTAAATACAAAAGGATAATTTATGTGTATATGAGGAAATATATAAGCCACAGGCGCTCTCAGTTGGGGAATGAGTAAAAGAGCTCCCCACTGTAGCTGTAAGATCTAGTTTGCTGTTCCAAGCTGGGACTCCAGTGACCAGGGCTGCACTGGGACTGCACCAGACTCCCTCCACATTGCCACAGACCCTCTCCACTGGCCTTCTGAGTCATCCTTGATGACTCTGGGCCGAGAGGTCCAGATCCAGCACTACTGCTGATTCAGGGGTCTTACCTCCCTGAGGCTGGGGTCCAGGTGGGAGTTGGGGTCAGGGCCGAGCCTGTGCTGAGATTGTGGACTTGACTCCCACTCTGGTTCCACAGATTCTGCTGAGCTTCCGAGGTCCTCTGGTGTCTCTTTACTGAGAGGTCTGGAAGCCACAGTCCTAGGGCTGATTCTGAGGTCAGGCCAAGCTGGGACTGGGTCCTGGGCTGTGCTGGTACATCTTGCCCCAGGACTCCCATCCTGATGTCACAGACCTTTTCTGCTGAGTTTCTAAGTTTCCTTCAGCTGGAGAATGTTCTACTCTCTCTTTTGCGGTATTCAGATGCTCTAAAATTTGTTTAGAATCATTATTTAAAGGAATTTGGAGCAATTTACAGGAGGAGGTTGGACAAGTCCCTGCCTTTATTTTGCCACATTGGGGCCACCTCTCACTGTTGAGTTTCTTCATTTCTACAAAATTAAGAAATGAATCAATTAACTGCTCAGTTTCCATCTGGTCCTAAATTTCTTCATCCCTAAAAAAAAGCATCTAGAATCAAGATTTTCATTGGCTTTTCTAGGTATCCTTTCTTTGTTCATCCTGTCTCATGATGCTCTTTCTCAAATCCATTTTCCATACACCTGCTAAAATGCTATTCTAAAAGTGTAAGATTGACTATATCATTTTCCTGCTAGATCAGTCCTCTTCAGTAACTTCCTCTTGCTTCTGGATAAATGCAAGTTTGGATGGGAGTAAGGAGTGTTCACAATCTAGTTTCAGGATATCTTTTTTTTATTTTTTAATTTTATTTTATTTGCATAACAGATGTGTGGGTAATTCTTCAACAATAACCCTTACATAGCTTTCTGTTACAAATTTTTCCCCCCAACTTCCCCACCCCTTCCCTAGATGGCAGGATATCCACTACATGTTAATTATGTTAAAATATTGGCAAATCGAATATATGTATACATATTTCCAAACTTATCATTGTTGTGCAAGAAAAATCTTATCTACACAAACGATATATCAGATAAAGGAAACACAATGTAAGCAAACATCAATCAAGGAGTATGAGAATGTTATGTTGTGGTCCACATTTCGCATCCCTCTCTCTGGGTGTATATGGCTTTCTTCAGTGAACAATTGGAGGTGGTTTGAAACATATCATTGTTGAAGAGAGCCATGTCCATCAGAATTAATTGTCATATAGTACTGTTGTTGCCGTGTATAATGATCTCCTGGTTCTGCTCATTTCACTCAGCATCAGTTCATGTAAGTCTCTCCAGGCCTCTCTGAAATCATCTTGCTGGTCATTTCTTACAGAACAATAATATTCCATAATATTCATATACCATAATTTATTCAGCCATTCTCCAATTGAAGGGCATCTATTCAATTTCCAGTTTCTAGCCACTACAAAAAGGGCTGCAACAAACATTCTTGCACATGTGGGGCCTTTTCCTTCCTTTATGATTTCTTTGGGATATAAGCCCAATAGAAATGCTGCTGGGTCAAAGGGTATGCACAGTTTGATAACTTTTTGAGCATAGCTCCAAATTGTTCTCCAGAATGGCTGTATCCGTTCACAGCTCCACCAACAATGCATCAGTGTCCCAGCCCTCCCACAACCCCTCCAACATTCATCATTAACTTTTCCTGTCATTTTAGCCAATCTGACAGGTGTGAAGTGGTATCTCAGGGTTGTCTTGATTTGCATTTCTCTGATCAATAGTGATTTGGAGCACCTTTTCATATGACTATAAATAGTTTTAATTTCATCCTCTATATGAGACAATTCTCTATATATTTTAGAGATGAGACCTTTATCAGAACCCTTAAATGTAAAGATGATTTCCCAATTTATTGCTTCCCTCCTAATCTTGTCTGCATTGATTTTGTTTGTACAAAAACTTTTTAACTTAATATAGTCAAAGTTATCTATCTGGTTTTCAATTAAGAGTTCCAGTTCTTCTTTGGACATAAATTTATTCCATCTCCATAGGTCTGAGAGGTAAACTATACTACGTTACTCTAATTTACTTATAGTATCACTCTTTATATCCAGATCATGAACCCATTTAGATCTTATCTTGGTATGTGGTGTTAGATGTGGGTCAAGCCCTAATTTCTTCCACACTAGTTTCCAGTTTTCCCAGCAGTTTTTGTCAAATAGTGAATACTTATCCCAAAAGCTGGGGTCTTTG
>JAJPUD010000207.1:87312-113048 GCA_023553655.1 Myrmecobius fasciatus | reverse complement strand
TCTCTCTCTCTTTCTCTCTCTCTCTCCCTCTCCCTCTCTCTCTGTCTCTCTGTCTCTGTATCTCTCTCTCTCCCTCTCTCTCTCTCTCTCTCTCTCTCTGTCTCTCTCTCTTTGTCTCTGTCTCTCTCCCTCTCTCTCTCTCTTCTCTCTCTGTCTTTGTCTCTCTGTCTGTCTCTCCGTGTGTGTCTGTCTCTTTCTCTCTGTGTCTTTGTCTCTCTGACTCTGTCTCTCTCTCTCCCTTTCTGTCTGCCTCTGTCGCTCTCTCTCTGTCTCCGTCTCTCTCTGTTTCGGTCTGTCTTCCTCCCTCCCTCCCCTCATCCCTTCCCTTCTTTCTCACTGTCCTTCTTTCCTAATATTCATCACAAACGATCAGTCAACATGTACCATTTCTATTTGTTACAAAGTAAACTGTTCATTAGCATATTTAATTAGCCCTTGAAATATAAACTTTCATTGTGTGTGAGTAGAAGAGGAAGGATAGGAGGAAAGCTGTTGTGGTCATTCTTAGGTGGATGCCCTCAGATGCCCAAAGAGTGTTAAATCCCTTCTGGCAAAATCTCTTGGAAGAAAAAGAAAATATCATTTGAATGTTAAAATGCTGTGCTTTGGGAACAATCACGGAACACCTCTGGACATTTCAGGGGGAAAGGGGAGGGCGGATTTGTTCCAAACAAATTTGGGTACCTGGCCCTAACAATTTAGGTGGATTATTCTCAAAGAAAACTATTAACTTGTAAAGTTAACATCTTCTAACTCAGAAAACCCTGAAATTCTGTTCTGCTAAATATGGCAAAGGACCATCCTCAGAATTAGCTGGTGAAGGCACTGATTCCAACAGGACTCTTTCATTTTCTTAGATTTACTATAGGAAGATATATATATATTTATTTTAATGAATTAGTTTGCCCTGGAAGGTAAGGAAATGGTACAACACTGCCACCTCATGTTAAGAAGAAGAATCTCAAATCAAAAAACTTCATTGAGAGGAATAATCAGCCCATCATATCAATATTTCTCTTCCCTTTCCCCAGAGGACTCTCCTCCCTGATGCATGAAATTCTTCCCTCTCTAAGCATTATAAATCAAGCTTTTGTGGGGTTAGTAAGTACAAATTATATTTCTGACACAATACAAGTAGGAAGTTGTAGCACAGAAACTTAAGTGAATTATTCCTGGTTATACAGCCAGTGTGTGACAGTCTTGTTTCTTAGGATTTTCCAGTCTATTGATCTGACAAGCAAAGATGCAAGAAATGACTTTGTGGGCTCTGTCAAGTAGAAGATGATTTTTTTCCTTGGGTTCCTCTTCATTATTCCATATTAAATCATGACGCTGCTATTTCCATTGACTTTGAAGAATCAAAGACTGAAGTAACCTCAAGGCCATCTAGTCTAATGAACCTGAAAAGCAATGCTTTCCATATCACACACAACAATAATCATCCAAATTTTGCTTGAAGAAAAGGAAACCTACTCCTTCTAAGAAAGCAAAATTTACATTTAGATAACTATTCTCTAATAATAGGGTTGGAAGGGATTTTAGAGATCATCTGGACCCCTGATTTTACATATTGAGACAAGTAAGATTAGAAAAGTTTAGTGACATCTAATATCATTTAGTAATTGACAGAGCTAAGACTTAAAACCAAATTCACTGTTCTTTCCACTGTACACTGCTACCTCCTCATTTAAGAAGTTTTTTCTTATGTAAAAAAAAATTCTCCCTTTACAATTTTCACTTTTTGCTTTTAATTTTACCTTCTTAAGTAAAACAAACTGTCATCTTCACATGATACTCCTTAAAAATATTTGAAAATAAAACCATCATAGCTTTCTGAACTCCAAGCTAAATATCCCCATTTTTCTTACTCTATTATCATATGTCTCTGCTACCTTGGTTCTCCTCTTCTAGACCTTCTAAGTTTTTACTAAAATGTCCCAATCAGAGCATCACAGAGCATACCAGATGTGAGCTAATCTGAAGAGAAAATTTCCCTAGCTAGAGCACCAGCCCTGAAGTCAGCAGGACCTGGGTTCAAATCTGATCTCAGACACTTAACATTCCCTAGCTGTGTGACCTTGGGCAAGTCACTTAACCTCAATTGCCTCCGCAAAAAGCAAATAATAATAATAATAATAATAATTAAAGCTTTTTATTTGTATAACATATGTATGGGTAGTTCCCCAGCATTGATCTTTACAAAGCTTTCTGTTACAAATTTTACCCCCAGTCCCCTCCCCGCCCCTAGATGGCAGGAAGTCCACTACATGTTAATTATGTTAAAATGCTTGACAAGTTGTGCAAGAAAAATCCTATCTACAAGAAAAAAAAAAAAAGAAAATCAGAGAAAGGAAACACAATGCAAGCAAACCTCAATAGAGAGCATGAAAATGTTACATTGTGGTACATATTTCATACCCCTCTCTCTGGGTGTATGTGGTTTTCTTCAGTGAACAATTGGAACTGGTTTGAGACAATTCTTTGTTGCAGAGAGCCATGTCCATCAGAATTGATCATGTAATATTGTTGTTGCCATGTATAATGATCTCCTGGTTCTGCTCGTTTCACTCAGCATTAGTTCATGCAAGTCTCTCCAGGCCTTTGGTCGTTTCTTACAGAGCAATAATATTCCATAACATTCATATACCATAATTTATTCAGCCACTCTCCAATTGATGGGCATCCCTTCAGTTTCCAGTTTCTAGCCACTACAACAAGGGCTGCCACAAACATTCTTGCACAGGTGGGTCCCTTTCCCTCCTCTAAGATTTCTTTGGGATATAGGCCCAGTAGAAACACTGCTGGGTCAAAGGGTATGCACAGTTTGATAACTTTTTGAGCATAGCTCCAAATTGCTCTCCAGAATGATTGGATCCGTTCACAGTTCCACCAACAACGTATTAGTGTCCCAGCTTTCCCACATCCCCTCCAACATTCGTCATTATCTTTTCCTGTCATTTTAGCCAATCTGACAGGTATGTAGTGGTACCTTAGAGTTGTCTTAATTTGCATACTTTCCTCTCTTAAGGTAACTTAGATTATAATAGCTTGGTGGGTTGTCATGTCACACTTAACTCATATTGAGCCTGTAGTGGGTCAGGTAGGTGACTCAGTGGATAGAAGACGCATCTTCCTGAGTTAAAATCTGGCCTCAGACATTTACTAGATGTGTGACCTTGGGTAAGTCCCTTAATCCTTGGTTTGCCTCAGTTTCTTTATCTGTAAAATGAGTTGGAAAAGGAAACAACAAGCCCCTTTGCTGTCTTTATCAAGAAAATCCCAAACAGATCTCATGAAGAGTGTGCCACATGTAAAAAAATGGCTAAACAACAATTTGCTTATAGCTGATCAAAATCCTATATTTTTTCCTACATCAACATATCTCCCCCATCTTCAAATTAATTTTCTAAACCCAAGCATATGAGTTTATTTTTTCCAGATTAAGTTTCATCTAGTTGGTTTCATCCCATTGTTCTAGCCTGTGAAGATCATTTTGGCTTCTTATTCTGTAATCTATTATTAGCTTTACCTCCTAGCTTTATAAATTTGATAAGTGTGAAATCACTGCCTTCATACAAGTCATGAAAAGAAAATGTTTAACTACCCAAAGCCAAGGACACGTCCCTGGGTAACTCTGCTGTAATTCTCTATTTGAGCTGATATCTAAATGCTAATTACTAATTTTTGAGGTCTGACCAAATAGTGCAGAGAGTAACAAGAGTCTACTATAGGAAACCTCAAAATGAACTGATGCTAGTGAGGAAAATTAAGAATGACAAAATGGCTGTAATTACTGGCAATTTTATTCAAAGAAATATTAGGAAAAAGAAAAAGATAATGTCTTCCTTTTCTAAATATTTGTTAATCATCTCTTAAAATAATCTAAATTTCAATCAAACTCATTGATAATATAGTCTATAAATTCCACTTTATTTCCTTTTGTTTAAAAAAATCTGAACTATGTTTGTCCTGTAACACCTCAAAAATTTCTTTTATAATAATAATAATAGCTAACATTTATATTGCATTTTAAAGTTTGTAAAGCACTTTATGTATTATCTCCATTGATCTTGACAACCTGGTGAGGTAGGTGATATTACTATTTTAATTTTATAGATAAGCACACTGAGACTGAGGGAGGTTAAATAACCAGTCTTAGGTAAACAGCTAATAAGTGTCTGAGGCAGGATTTGATCTGATGTCTTTTTGAAACTCAACCTAGCACTCTATCCATTGGGCTAGCTAGCTATCTTGAGACTTAATTCTAACTTTGTCATTATAGTTGATTTAGTCTAAATATGAGATTATCTGATTAAAATCTTTCACAATCAGTTATGAGTGACTAATACACTTATTAATATAATGAAAAAAGCAATGGATTGGGAGGCAAAGGACTAGAATTCTAACCCTAATCCTAACTCTGCTGTATACTGAGATTACTTCTCTGGTATTGTTTCCTAATTTACAAAATAAGAATTAGATGATTTCTGAAGTCTTCCATTTTTAAAAGCGGGATTAATTAATCCAAATTAATCAAAATCAAAACAAAGTTTACTATTGTGACATTTTTGGAACAGGGAAGACTTCAAAGTGGTCCTTATCGACTTCTGGTTTTCACTCCTGCCTCAACCCCACAAATACATATTCAATACAAGGAAAACAGGCATCAATAACTTGAAATTCCATTTCTGAAACATCTTTTCCTGCCCTTGGGTGTCATAAAACCAGTGTTAGGTATCATTAACTGAGAGCAATAAAGTCACTGAATCATTGTGCCAAAACAAACAACAATAACAAGCTTCACAAAATCATCTGTTAGCTTTTACTGAGATGAATATCCAAATTTTCCTGAACTAAAATCTATCTGTTCTCTTCTGCAATAACTCCAAATTTCATACAGAGAATAAATCAACATTTTACTAGACATTATATGACATTTGCTATCATTTAGCTTTCATTCCACCTGTGAAGAGGTGATGTCATTTAGCTTAAAGACAGATCTACTCATAAAAACACATTTTTGCCTGCAGCAATCAAAGTATAGAAAGATTCTTTTGGACTCTGTGCAACACTTCAATCCAGCAGTTAAGCCTGCCTTGAATCACATATTTTTACATGCTTCTCAAACTATTTATCCCAAAAGAGCATTAGCCCCAGCCAATGATAGAGTCCTGTCCCCTGTCCATAGCCTAAAAAAATAGTTTCTATAGCAAATGTGAAATTTTCTGCAGAATTTAACATGTAATTCATCTGAATATAATTTCTTAGATTTATATAAAGTATATAGTTTAATTAGTGACAAATGATGCCCAACTTGCATACTTTTCTCTTAAAATAAAATATAATATTTATTTTTAACATTCTTTTTTATTTTAAAGTTCCAAATTCCTTTCCTCCTTCCCATTCTTCCCACACACACTGAGAATGCAAGCAATATGATATAAATTATACATGTGAAATCATGTAAAAAATATTTCCATATTAGCCATAGTGCCAACAAAAGCAAGAAAAGTAAAGTGAGAAAACTGTATTCAACTTGCACTCAGTTCAATCAGTTCTTTCTTTGAAGGTGAATAGCATTTTTTATCATGAGCCCTTTATAATTGTCTTAGATCATTGTACTAATCAAAATAACTAAGTCTTTCATGGTTATCATTAAAACATTGTTTTTGTTCTGTACATTGATCTCATAGTACTGCTCATTTTGCTTCATATCACTTCATATAGATCTATGTTTTTCTGAAACCATGCCCCTCATCATTTCTTATAGCACAGTAATATTCTATCACAATCATGTGCTACAGCTTGTTTAGCCATTCACCAATTTATGGACATTCCTTCAATTTCCAATTCTTTGTTACTAGAAAAAGAGTTGCTATAAAAAATGTTTGTACATATATTTTTCTTTCCTTTTTCTCTTATGTCTTTGGGATATAGACCTTGTAGTAGTCAAAGGCTATGTACAATTTTATAGCCCTTTAGGCAGAGTTCCAAATAGTTTTCTTTAAAGGTTAGACTAATTCACAACTCCACCAGTACTTTATTATTAGTGTACCTAGTTTCTCTCATCCCTTCCAGCATTTGGCATTTCTAATAGATGTGAAGTTGTACCTCAGAGGTTTTTTAATTTGCCTTTCTTTAAGCAATAATGATTTAGAGCATTTTTTCATATGACTTTTGCAAACTACCTGTTCATATCCTTTGACAATTTATAAATTGGGGAATGGTTCTTATTTTTATAAAATAAACTCAGTTGCCTATATATTTAAGAAATGAGGGCCTTATCAGAGAAACTTGCTGTAAAATGTTTTGCTCTTACTTCATTGTTTCTAGTAACTTTTATCAAAATAGTTTCCCTGATTATCTCTTTTAATTATGATATCTTTTTTGTTTTTGCATTGCCTGAAATTGTGATTATTACTCCTGTCTCTTTTAACTTAGCTAAAGAATAATATGTTCTTCTCTATCTTCTTATTTTACCTTTGTGGATGTGTCTTTCTGTTTCAAGTGTGCCTCTTATAAACAATATATAGCTGGATTCTGGTTTCTAATTCATTCTACTATCTGCTTCCATTTTATGGGTAGGTTCATACCATTTACATTCACATTACAGTTTATTTCCCCCATCCTATTTTCTTCTGTTTATCTTTCTCTCCCTTTTTCACCTGTTCCTCTCCAAAAGTCTGTTTTGCTTCTAACTACCATCTTCCTTAATCTGCCTTCTTTTTTTTAATCACCCTATGATTTCTCTTTTCCTCTTTCTCTCCTATTTTCCTATTGAATAAAATAGATTTCTATATCCAACCATGCATGTGTGTGTATACATGTGTATACACACACATGCACACACACACACTTCTCTCTTTGAATCACTTCCAATGAGAGTGAGGTTCAAACGTTGCTTGCCACCTCCTCAATTTCCCCTTCCATTGTAAAAGCTATTCCTTGCATATTCTTTTATATGAGATAATTTTCTCCATTCTACTTCTCCCTATCTCATTCTCCCTGTGCATTCTTCTTTCTCATTCCTTCTTTATTTCTTTTTTTTTTTTAGATTATCCCAACAAAATTGACTTGCACCTGTATCCTTTGTCTATAAAGACTGCTTCTAACTGACATAATAATGATAAAGTTCCTAGGAATTATGTGTATCATCTTCCAATACAGAAATGTAAATAGTTTAACCACAGAGTTCTTTATAATGTTTACTTTTTTCTTTCATGTTTTATCTTTTTGTGATTATTTTGAGTCTTGTATCTGAATGTAGCATTTTCTATTCAGCAGTGGTCTTTTTATCAGGAATGCTTGAAAGTCCTCTATTTCATTAAAAATCCATTTTTCCTTCTGAAAGATTATATTCAGTTTTGTTGAGTGGGTTGTTCTTGATTGTGATCTTAGCTGCTAAATCTTTTTGTGATCTTGACTGTAGCTTCACAGTATTTAAATTGTTTCTTTATGGCTGCTTGCAATATTTACTCCTTGACATAAGAACTCCAGAATTTGGTTATAATATTCCTGAAAGTTTTCATTTTGGCATCTCTTTTAAAAGATGATTACATATTCATTTCATTTTCTATTTTCTCCCCTGGATCTAACATATCAAGGCAGCTTTCCATAATAATTTCTTGAAATATGATGTCTAAGCCTCATAACTTTCAAGAAGTACAAAAATTCTTAACTTACCTCTTCTCAATCTGTTGTCCAGGTCAGTTTTTTTTTTCCAATGAGATATTTCACATTTTCTTCTATATATTTTATTTTACAATAAAACAGAGTTTTATTATTTCTTAATGTCTCATAGAGTCATTAGCTTCTACTTGCTCCTTTTAATTTGGGGGGGGGGAATTATTTTCTTCAATAAATTTTTGACCCTCTTTTTTCTTCATTTGGCCTCTTCTGTTTTTTAAAGAATTCTTTTTAGTATTTTGTGTGCCTCTTTTATCAAGCTGTTAATTCTCTTTTTATAATATTCTTGTACCATATTAATTTTCCAGGTTTTCTTCTGCCACTCTTATCTCTTTCCATAATTCTCCCAGGAATTCTTTTTGGCTTTCTGATTAGCATTTTTCTTCAAGACTTTGATTGTAGTCATTTTCACATTATTGTCTTCTGAGTTTGTGTCTTGGTCTTCTTTACCACAGTAGCTTTTTATGGTCAAATTCTTTTGTTGTTGTTGTTTGCTTATTTTCCCAACCTATTTCTTGATGTTTACGTTATCTGTTAAAGTTGGTCTTTGTGCATTTGTGGATAGGAAGGCCCTGTCCCAAGCTTCAGGCTTTTTCATGCTCTCATTTTCAGAGCTTGTTCTGGGAATCTTCAAGTTTTCGGTGGTATGATCTAAAGAGAGGTGGGGTGACTACTCTCTAGACCAGGGCTCTAGTCTATTTTCAGGAAGGGCCCCTGGTTTCCTATAGGTGCAATTACTAGCACTCTTCTTGGCCCTGAAACTGTGACCAGAGCCCCTGCTCTTCAGCAGCTGCAAACACTGCATTTCTCTGCCATTGAACTGTGGCCAGAGCTCCTACTCCCTCATAACTGACCACAAGCATTCTTCAGTTCTGGATCAGTGACCCAGAACTGCATGTGAGCAAAAGATTCGCCAACCAGTACCAGCAAAGAGTCCCCTGTAATCTCTTTCTGACTAGTTGTCTGACCCCCTTATCATCTCTGGACTAAGAACTCCCAAAGCTGCTCCTGCCTCCTTGGTCACTTCCAATGCCAACAGGTAGGGCTACCACTCTGTATACTTTGGGCCATCACCCACCCCAGGGACAAAGACCTCTCCTGATGACTTCTTAAGTTGTCTGAGACTGGAAAATTATCTCACTCCAACCTTCTGTTGGTTCTGCTGCTTCAAAATTCAATCAAGCATTATTTTAAAGTTTGGAGGGAAATGTTTGGAAAGTTTGGCTGGGTTGCTACCTTGACTCTGCCGTCTTGACTCCACCAGCCATGCTTTTCAGTAATCCCTTCCAATTTCCCCCCCATTTTTAGAAAAAACATGAATAAATGCAGTCACTTGGATTTATAGGAAACAAACACTAGCAGACATTATGCCATATTAGAATTTACTCAATGATAATTGAAAAATATACAAGCCATTTTAAAAGTCAAAGTTCTGGCATTAAAAACTATATTGTGCATGTCTGTGTGGCTACAGATTCTGCAGAGGCAATGTTTTAGCAAAAAGTAAATTCTGAAGCCAACGTGTAAAGATATATTTTTGTGCATGTGAATTTAAATAATTTCAATGTCTTTCATCTTGGGGAAAAATAAACTTCTAAGAACCATCTGTACAGCAGATGTGTATAAATTCAATTTCATATGGTACTATAAGCATTAGTATCACAGAATTAGGAAATCTTATCTTTCTTTGGATATATATGTAAAAATCATAGCAATCCCCTCTCCATTCTATCCAATTTATTAGAAAAAAAAAGACATTCATTTGAACACAATCCATTTGGAGGATGGTGTCAAATGGATCCCAGCAGTTCACCTATTGACTTAGAAAAGTAAAAATTAACATTATCTATCTTATTCTATTTTTATTTATTTTGTTAAACATCTCACAATTACATTTTAACCTGACTCTGGTCAGGAGTTTGACACCTTTGATTTGGAATATAAAGAATAAATTAATACTGAAAATTGCTAGTAGCAAGGCAAGTTGAAGAAAGAATGAAGAAAAAATTAAAGAAATAGTAAGTGTGAAGCCCTTGTTTCACAAATTAATAGCAAAATCATTACTTTAGGTATCAGGAAAGTCATACAGGACAGACGTGTGTGTGTGTGTGTGTGTGTGTGTGTGTGTGTGTGTGTGTGTGTAGCTGTGGTTGAAACCACAATATAGTCTCTTCCTAAAGAGGTATAATATAAACACATTGAATCTTATAGTTTAAAGGAGCCACAGAGGGTCATAAAGTCCAATTACTTGCTGAACAATTCCTTCTATGATGTCACTGGCGAGTGGTTGTTCTGGCTGCATTTGAAGATCTTCCTTGGTGGAGGGAATTTATTACATCCTAAGGCAGTCTGTTCTACTTTTGGACAGTTCATATTGTTAAAAGGTGGAGTTCCCCATGCCATCATAATGTTAAGCTGAAATCCAGCTCTCTGTTTCTAGTTTTACATTCTGGGACTGAACAAACCAATACAAAGTATTTTTTCCCATGACAATCCTTCAAATACAATATCCTCCCCTCAAGTCCTCTCCATTTCCCTGAAATGTTCTAGGATGCTGTGGTTCAAGCCCCCTTACCATCCCAGTTACGCTCCATTACATTCTGACTTCACAATGTGCTTCCTAAAATTCAGAAAATATTGATTGATTAGATAAGGAAATACCCACCAATTAAGAAATCTTTCTGCATTTGTCCATGTATACATTCCCATCCTCATTCAATGTCTTTCTTTATAGTTTACAGTATCAGTGGGCTTTGCTGCTCCCTTAACTTCTGCCTCTTGTTTTCTCTTTCAGGTTCTATATTGAAAGTATTTCATACCTAAAGGATAACGCCACCATTGAGCTATTCTTCTTGAATGCAAAATCCTGCATCTATAAGGTAAGAGTTCTTTGTCAAGACTGAGAGTTGCCTTTCTGAAATTGGATAGCATCATTTAAAATTGTGACTTACAAGATTTCCATAAGAAGACTTATTATGGTGATTTATACATTTCTGTGAGTTTTAGGACTTCATGCAATAAAATATTGTACCTTCTGGGCTTGGTTCCTTGTGAAATTTCCATGGATTTTCTTGATAAATTTCCAGGCAACAGACCTATGGATACTTGAAAGACAATTCTCATTATGTAGCTCATAAAGTTGCTCATTTTGAAAGGTCTTATAAAAATATGGATATTTATAAGAACCTGGTTCAAGTTTTGGGTCGATCACTTCCTTTTGTATAACTATATAGTCACTTTATTCCCCTAAGCCTCAGTTTCTTTATCTTTTATATGGATGAAATAAGGTTGAACTACTTATTTAAGAAATCTTTGACACTAGCCCTGAGGTCAGGAGAACCTGAATTCAAATCTTCCTAGTGGTGTAATCCTGGGCAAGTCACTTAACCTCAATTGCCTCAGCAAAAAATAAAATAAAATAAGCTTTAAAAATCTCTGTAAACATTAGGGAATGAAAACGTGTATAATTATTATGAATACTATACTTTCTGGAGTGCAATCAAATGGGAGTTAAAGGGAGAACTGAAAACTTCCTAGTAACAAATTCAACTTGGAAAGATTTCAGCATCTGCCACTTTCAACTGGTTTTGTGATATTTGAAGGCAACTAGAGAACTCAATGGAACTCTAGCCAACAGGCAACATGGCAGCTGTGGTAGAAGTAGTATCAATTTTAAAAATCAGTGTTTCTCCCCTCCCACTCTATAAAACTAGTCAAACATATAAGGGATTTGAGCATCAGATCAAAAGTCATTCAGGCTTATGGGGGCCCAATTATTCATTTTTCAGTTGTCTGACTCATTGTGACTCCATATGGGGTTTTCTTGGCAAAGATACTGGAATAGTTTGTCATTCCCTTCTCCAGCTCATTTTACAGAAGAGAAAAATGAGGTAAAGAGGGTAAAGAATTTTCTCAGGATCACATAGCTAGTGAGTATCTGAGTTCAGATTTGAACTCAGGAAACCTGAATCTTCCTGATTCCAAGCCCAGCCTTTCATCCACTGTAGCACCTAATTGTTCTGTATAAGGGCAAGTTGAGGACAAAAGGTCTAAGTGATAAAAGGGGCAAATGATAGAAAATATTTAATGACTTTGATTATGGAATTCTTTATACCAAGATGATATTTATTTGAATGATTCTATTTCAAAATATGTTTGTTTCTATTTCAAACATGTTTGTTTGAGCTCATATACATCTGAAGGAACAGGTCACATTTCTTAATTTTTCTAATGAGCAAAACTCTGTTGTAAGTTGTAACAGAGAAAATGGAGGATCTAGTAGTTTTCATGTCAAAACAGGCTCTAGTAAGATTTCAAAATACTTTAATCCTGACCTTGTAAACTTTAAAGAAATGTTGTCAAAATGATTCCAAGTAAAGAGAATAACCAGTACTAATGGAAACCATACTATCAGCGTTCTTTTCCTGGGTATGTGGACGTTTGGGAGCCAAAGTACAATATCTCCATTTCAGTAATTGCTGACTTAATTAGGTATTTAGGAGGGCCTGGTTTAAATATTCTTTTAATTTCACATTCTTTTATTATTATTATTATAGGGGGAACTTCAAATAAACACACAAAAAAGTAGATATAGTTGTGTCATTTTATATGCAATCTTTGTGTTAATAAGTCTCACAGGATACAAAAGGCCCAAATATACTATCAGGAATTTCTGTCTCTCATTTCTCTGGCCTTCCCCCAGTCACCCAGATAATCTGGGCATTTCCTGTCTGATACCATCCAGTAGGTTTTTGGCAACTCCCTTTTTTAAGTACCTAAGGCTCAAAAGATAAACAGATTTAGTTAATGACAAAGAACCCTGAAGTCTCTATCTTCTCCAAACCTTTCTCCTACTAAAATTCTAGCTTCTATAGGAAGCATTTCCCTGTCTCCCTTAATTCTAGTACCTTTCTTTTGTTGATTATCTCCAATTTATTCTGTAGATAGCTAGTTTTTGTCATTGTACATAGTCTCCCCCAATAGATTGTGTATTCCTTGAGGACTGGGACTGTCCCTTGACTTTTTTTGTAACCCCCCCAGCACTTAGGGTGCTTTGTACATAGTAAGTGTTTAATAAATGGTTATTGACTGCCTTTGTCACTTAGACTATTGCCTAAGATGGGGCTCTAGCAGAGAGTTCCTAGTACTCTACATGCAACTTAAGCTTGCATTGTTCTGTCTCATGCAGTTCTTCTTATGACCCAGCACGTCATCAGTCCCTCTTCCTCACCAAAATCCTCATATCTTGCCTGTATAGATGGCACAATACTATTTGCCTATGGTTTGCCACATTGTATGTTACGTAGAACTCTCTATATTACCCTCCTCCGACACATTAAATCACCACTGGATGGCACCAGTCAGTGCATTTGCTTGGGAATCACTACCTCAAGGGAAAAATACTCCATGTTCCACAAGTGATCAGAGTGTTTTTTTTTATCTGAAAGGCAGATCCAGAATTATTTAAAGTATATGGTTTGGAAAATATTTTCCCTTACCACTTTGCACTACAGGTTATTTATTACTGTGAAAATATGTAGAGCGACCCAACTTGAAAGTGCCCTAATTGGGGAAGTAATGGTCTTCATTAACTAAAATCTTTGAACAAAGGACATAATAGAGAAGATTTCTATTCAGATATAAGTTAAATTCGATGACATCTAAGTTTCTTTCCAATTCTGAAATTCTTTTAATTTATTGAATACTTATATCCCCAGGATATTATCTATAAGTCAATTTTTGTACATTGACTTATATTTTAAATGTAATACAATATCTTGCTGATTTTAGGAAATTAAAAAAAAACAATCACTTCCTTGCTTCAATACTTTAAAGATTTGTGACTTATTAAAATGTCTAGCTGTCTACCACAGTGCCTGGCAAATAGTGTGTCCTTAATGCTGATTGAGTGATTGATTACTTACTGATTTGAATAGTTTGCAAACCTCCCCATCACTCTCCTTCAAATTCGGAGATTGATAGGCTTTGAAAATTGTCCCATCTAAAAATTTAGCATCCTGATGACATAGGATATCAGCCTATCTGAAGTTAGGATGGGCCTTGTTCAACAGAGATCAAGGTTATCATCAACCCCTATTTTAATTATTAATAATGATAACAGCAGCTAGAAGTTATCTACTGTTTTAAAGTTTGCAAATATCTCCTTTGATTCTCTCAAGAATTCTTTGAGGTTGCTGCTTTTCTTATCCCTTTGAGGAAACTAAGGCACAAAGCTATACAAGATATAAAAGTGTAAGTCAGGATTTGAAGTCAGATCATGAACCCAAGTTTTATACTCTAGTCATACCTGATAGAATTTATCCTCCAATTACATAACCATAGAGGAACACTTCCACATTGTGAGGCATCAGAATAGGATTTTAGTAAGTTTCACTTACTCTTATCTTATTGACATACACTTGTTCTTTTATTGGGTCAGGATGCACATAAAACAGAAAACATTTGAATTTCATAGAATGTCTTTTAAATTACAAATATAGCTGTATCTCCAGAACTTGATGAACTGGTTGGAAGGAGGCCAAACTTTCTTGCTTAAGTAAATAACAATTTGAGAATAGCAATAATTAGATTGGTTCCATTAAAGAACTGTTTAAATTCTTATAGAATCTGTCTTATCACTTTTATCATGAAAATACTTTATACACATTAATTACATAATCATGCAAAGGTCTCTCTCTCTTTCTCTCTCTCTCTTTCTTTCTCTCTCTCTCTCTCTCTCTCTCTCTCTCTCATCTGATACCACAGCCAGTACTCCTTCCATTGTGCCATATGTCTTTCAGTCTAATGTTTTTACCTTTTTGATGGGATGCCTTTTGATAGGGCACAGTATCTATATACAGGGTAGCACCCTATGCAGACCTGATGTATGAGACAGTACCATTGTATTTTTTTTTTTCTATTACAATTTGCCTTCTCAGGTGACTGGAGGAAATAACTATCATCTTCCACGAGGGGGCAGACTTGGCAATAAATTGAATTCCCTACTCATTCAACCATGCAATGAACACAAAATTTAGGCTCTCAGTGTAGAGTATTTTCTTGCTAAAAAGTTGTTTAGTATAATAAATGCGTGCACACACACATACACACAACTGACCTATTTTTTTAATTATCAAATAATGTAATTCCATCACTGAAAGTTTCCTCTTCCACAAAGCAGCACGATTTATTTCATAAAGTGAATTTGAATCTTGCCTCTAAGACTTATTAAAGGTGTGACCTTGGGCAATTCACTGCATATTGAGTGTAGAGGACCAGACCTTTCCAGGATCCTTTTAACTGTAAATCTGATCCAATTAATTATCCTGCAATTTAATAGAATTAATTGCCTGGGGCATTAAATAACTTGCATAGGATCCTGAAGGCAGTATATATCTGTGGCAGACCTAGGACCCAGGTAAGACTTGAAGATAGGTCCTCTATCCCCAGTCTTCCCTGCCTCTTATCTATTGTGTTTTATATTATCTTAAAAAGAAATTTTCCCTGTGTTGATTATTGACTATAGAAATAAGGCATTTTCTGCCTCTAAACAGTTCACTAAACATCACAGCTTTGGAACAGAAGAATAAGGCACTGGTCCTTTTTTAATATGAGGAATTGAAGACCTGGGGAAAGGGACATAGAGTAGAGGGTAGGTAAAAGAAAAAACGAGGCAAAATCAATTCTTGGTTTCTTTCCAAAACCAAAACAAACTCTAACAAATCCTCTTAAGTGTGAAATGGTAATCATATAATTTCATAATTACATATACCTTCTCAACTTTGAAACTTGAAAGAAAGTGCTCTATCCTAAGTACAAAGATGCAGTACTCTTTTTTTCTTCCCAACCCCCTTTACTTTACTATTCACTTTTTAAGACTTTTTTTTTTTTTTTAATACTGCTGGGTCTTCTTCTAGTAAACCATTCATTTTATCCACATCTTAGGGATTGTCATTTTGGACCATGGCACTAATATACAGATCTGAAGAGTTGAATGAGAACTAACTTGCCTAATCTTTGTCCTTGTAGAAGTGATGATTGATATTTTAAACCAAGCGTATCTAAAGGGTACAGGGCCTAGGTAAAGTAACTCTGCTGAGTTGTGTGGTAATTGAAGTGCAGAACCAAGAGAATAATATGATCAAAGGTTCTCCAGTGGAAAGTGACCTAGAGCTTAACTTCTCCAATCCATACAACAACAGTAATTTCCCCTATGATGGTCCTGACAAGTTTCATTTAATGACTTCCCAGTGATGAAGAAATCACTCCTTAATGAAGCCGTCCATTCAACTTTGGGCATATTCTAACTGTTGGGACATTTTTCCTCATACCTAGTTGAGGTCTCCCCATCTCTAGCTCCCAAACACAATTCCTAGTTTAGCCTTTTTGAATTATGTAAAACAAATCGAATCCCATTTCTGCATGGTATCCCTTCAAATACCTAAAATATTTCAGCATAATGTGTTTTTTTTTAATTAAAGCTTTTTATTTGTATAACATATGTATGGGTAGTTCCCCAACACTGATCTTTACAAAGCTTTCCATTACAAATTTTACCCGCAGTCCTCTCCCCTCCCCTCCCCTAGATGGCAGGAAGTCCACTACATGTTAATAATGTTGAAATGCTTGAGAAGTTATGCAAGAAAAATCCTATCTACAAGAAAAAAAAAAGAATCAGAGAAAGGCAACACAATGCAAGCAAATGTCAATAGAGATCATGAAAATGTTACGTTGTGGTCCATATTTCATTTCCCTCTCTCTGGGTGTATATGGTTTTCTTCAGTGAACAATTGGAACTGGTTTGAGACAATTCTTTGTTGCAGAGAGCCATGTCCATCAGAATTGATCATCATGTAATACTGTTGTTGCTGTGTATGATGATCTCCTGATTCTGCTCGTTTCACTCAGCATCAGTTCATGCAAGTCCCTCCAGGCCTCTCTGAAATCGTCCTGCTGGTCGTTTCTTACAGAGCAATAATATTCCATAACATTCATATACCATAATTTATTCAGCCATTCTCCAATTGATGGGCATCCCTTCAGTTTCCAGTTTCTAGCCACTACAAAAAGGACTGCCACAAACATTCTTGCACATGTGGGACCCTTTCCCTCCTCTAAGATCTCTTTGGGATATAGGCCCAGTAGAAACACCAGCATAATGTGTTAATGGTGAATGTTGAAGGCTTTTATTTCCTAAGGGCAAGGGATCCCTTTTCACAAGTTGTTCATTATTGATAAGTAATATCACCATGTCTCCATACTTAGATGGCTCTGTAATGTCATCAATAGTGGAATTAGCCCCAATACGGCAGGTATAAACTCATATTTTCCTTTTCATCCTGTGCACTCTTGTCCATGTTCTTCATGGACTATCCACCCAGTATTCTGGGCTGTTCCTCTAAGTCTCTTGACTTTACATGGTTTTCATCATACCACATGTGCCATCCACCTTGTTTTCAATACATAATTTTTTCAGTCATTTGTCTCTTTGATCATAACTTTAAAAAACATTATTGATATATTCTGTCTTAAATAATAGATGCTTCCCAATAAATGCCAAAATTCCAAGAAAATACATACCACCGAAGTTAATTTATTTGTTGTTATCAGAAACGAGGGACTATCCCCTTTAGTATTAATTAATTTAGTACTAATTAATTTAGTATTAATGCAAATAACATTTTCTATTATGTTTCACCATAGTTTTGTTTCCTTTAAATGCTAACTTTATTTACATTATTTTAGTGATTTTATATTTACTTTTTGAGTCTTCTTTATTCCTTCTTCTTGCTTCATAAAAGCATTTTTATGTTTCTTTGAATTCTTTGTTTTTATTACTTATTGTACAAGAATATTACAGTACAATCATATGCTACAGTTTGTTGAGGCATTCCCCATTTGTTGGGCACATATTTTCCCCATATTTTTGTTATCACAAATAATGCTACTATAAATACTTCTGTGCATATGGATCTTTTCTTGCTGTCAGTAACCTCCTTAAGGCATAGTTCCAGTAGCAGAAGCATTCGTCCAAAAGGATATGAACTGATATAGTCATATCATTTGCATCATTCCAAAATGTTTTCTGGAATGATTAAACCAATTCACAGTTACCTGGGTAATGAAATGTTGTATTTGTCTTTCTTTTAATCCCTTCAACTATGAATTTTCCTGTATTTTATAAGCTTTGCTAACTTGATGCATGAAATAATATCTTAAAGTTACTTTATTTTGCATCTTTCTGAATATTAGTAATTTTGAACAGTCATGTAAACTATTACTGATGGTTTTTATTTCTTCTTTTGAAAGTAGAATATTCAAGTGTTTGTCTTATTGTAATATCTTTTAGAGAATATTATAATATTTTTTAGAGATCATCTTGGGCATACATCATTATTTCTCATAGGCCACAGCCTATTTCTGCTTTCCGTGAGGCCCTTTTGTGCCCATTGGGTAAATGCAGTCCTATTTCTTTGAATATTTAAATAGTACATGATTTGCAACTGTGCAGCATCTCCAGAAGACACCACATAGTGTTTTAAAATGTAGATTTTGGAATCAGGGAGAAGTTTGGAATCATTCAAAGACCTTCTTGTTGTTGAACTGTTTCAGTCATGTCCTACTCTTTGTAATCCTATTTAGGGTTTTCTTGGTGAAATTACTGGAGTAGTTTGATATTTACTTGTCTAACTCATTTACTGAAGTCCCACAATTAGTATGAGGCAAGATTTGAACTCAGAAAATGTGTCTAAACTTGGCTACCTAGCTGCCCCAAAGCTGAACCTTTCTCAGATATTATCTCAAATTTTATTTCCTGTTCTTTTCCTCTTATTCTATTCTAGATCCAGTTTATTGTCTGTATGTATTTTCTTTCTGTGATTTATGTACTGAAGAAAGATCTACAGACTGTTTATCCAGTGGCATAGCATAGTTTTAGCAGGAGACCATTTTTTCTTTTTCATCTTTTTTATTTTTAATGTATAGAGAGCTACAAACTCTATCAATCAATAAACAAGCATTTATTAATGTGTCAGTCACTGTGCTAAGCCTTGAGGACAAAGAAAGAAACATTTTAATGGTAGCTAGGTGGTTCAATGAATAGAAAATTGGGCTTGGAATCCGAAGACCTGAGTTCAAATCCAACTGCAGATGGCTTATAGCCACTTACTACTTGAATGACTCTGGGCAAGATATTTAATCTCTATTAGTCTTAGTTTTCTCAGTGTGAAATGGAGTTAATAACAGCACCTACCTCGAAATTTTTTGTGAGATTCAAGTGAGATAATATTTGTAAAGCACTTATCACAGTGCACACATAATAGACACTATCTAAATAGTTATTCTCATGACCTCTAATAATGAAGACAACATCCAAAAAAGTATGTACATACAAGACACATACAGTGTTAATAAGAGGTAAGATACTAGTAGTGGGGATGAGAAAAGGCTTAAAGAAATTGAAATTTTCAAGCTGAGTCTGAAGAAAACTAGGAAAGGTAGAAATGAGAAGGGAGAATATTGCAAAATGAGGAACAGTCCATACAAAGTTGGGAAATTGGAGCATGGTCTAGATTTTTTCCAGTTACACTTCTCATTTACTTCAGAGCCTTTACACGACTTTTTTACGAAGTATGTAGACTCTATGATGTTCAAGTTTAAATGCAGTTCCTCCATTGTCTTTGGAAAAAAGAGAATTAGAGAAATCTATTTTCTTCCTGTGGTCTTTCCAGTTTCACACTCCTTAAATGCTTTCAGAATGATCTGGTTTAATTGCTTTTCTTGACAAGTTTCCTATAATTTTGTTTTTCCCTTTTTTCCCCTAGACCTTCAGGATCCTCTTCAGCAAAATTTCATAAACACATCTGTATTCCAAAATGCCATTCTCCTTCCTTGCCATTTTCTTCATTTGGCAAGGAGATCAAGTATTTGATAACTTGGGCAAGTTATATTCTTTTAACATTAGGAAATGTGATCATCTTTATTGATGTCCATTCCCTTGTCCATTTCTCTATTTTGTCTTGAAAAAAAAATGTGTATAAATAATTTAGAGTTGTCTTTTTAAATGCTATGTCTTTTCATTTAAATGCTATGCCATTCTTCCAGTTCAGTGTTAATTTCATTTTTCATCTAATCAGACTGACTGTATAGAAACAGCCAATTCAGAAATTATTTCCATATTGCTGATCAATTGTTTCCTTTTTGTTAAAATATAGGCTTAAGGGTTTTTTGTCACTTTTCTTAGGGCTCTCCATATCCTATTCCTCTCAAATTTCTACTTGATGATAATATCTGTAATATATAGTAACTAGATTTTGTATTACCTATAAGCTTTTATTTGTTTTAGTTTTGTAAACTAAAGCCAAAGTTTTCAATATATTTTTGCTGTTTTCCCAGCTGCATCAAAGTTGCAAAGTATGTATTGATTTCTCAATTTGTTGTTTTAATCAAATTTTCTTAGAATTATTTTACCTGCTCATTCTCTGCAACATATGTGGACTCACAAGCTACAATTATTTTCACAGTGGTCTTTTTATAAAAGCTTGTGATGAGCACTGCATATAAAATAGCTGCACACGTCCTATGAAATGATATAGACACATGATAAAAATCATTTCCACCAGCTATTTTATTGGCTTCTCCAAGGAGAACCCATTAGGTAAACTTCATTTAGCTTCAACTTCCTTTTGTCTTCTAGTTTAAATTTTATTTAAAAATGTCACAACTGAAGTGGGGGTGACTATAATTTTGCCCCGGGATGCCTACATTTAGAGAACATTGACAATAGTTGCCCACTTCTGTAGTATAGAAACAACTAAGCTCAACACTTAGCAAGAATAATTAGATAGAAGCCTACTATTTGGCCAACCCTCCTTGTATTCTAGGTCACCTGCCTAGCTCCCATTACCATCATGATTTCTATAGCAATGACCTTATGGTGTCCTAGGATCTTTGTTCTAGGGGGATACACCCAGACTCTCTATATCTATGAGGTCTGGTGAATTATATTCTCCCTCCCTCACTTAATATTACTTTTACAATTTGAAAAGAACCTTTCATGCTACTTTGGGAGAAATGTTTAACCTTGTCCATGCTCCCCAAATGTTACATATTACTCTAGATACAGTTCTTGGAATACAATAATGTCCATTCATGGTTACTGTACAAATAACACATATTTAGTTAAGCTAGTGTTAATAGATAGTCTGAAAATTACATGTTTCTCAGCAAAAAGAGAAATAATTAGGAATTTCTTCATTTGAGGAGGGACCGGGGTAGAAGTTAAAGACAATATCCCCTCCCATACACATATTGTGGAGACAGAAGTCTGTGGGAGAGTGAGGGGTGATAGAAGACAAAAGTAGATAGGAAAGCTCGGGGTCCTGGACATCTCCCCTCCCCAAACATACTATTCACCATAAGAGGAAGCTTTTTCATAGATCAGAAAGGTATGTTGAAGTCTGGACTCTCTGGGGAACATGCTCTGGGATGGCATAGCCCTGTTCATTCCTACTGGCAAGAGAGGACTCTGAAAGAACCCTGGGGAAATAATTTTCTTTGATGATGGTGCCTGGAAAAATCCTGGCTGCATCACTTTAGTTAAAGCTCTTTTGAGCACTTCTTGTCCCCCTTTTCTACCATTCCATCACTGTCACTACTACAGTAGAAGAGGAATAACTAGGAATCATGGCCACTTTGCATTTTGATTTAATTATTGGATTGCTATATCAAAATGATTCATCATATATTGGCCAATCTATTATCACTAGGCTCCTTGTGTTTATTTATACAGCCTGGCTGTCAAAAAGGAGAACTGCTCTGTCCAGTCACTATACTCAAAGCTTTTATAGGATCTTAGAACCTGAAGACCTTGTTCCCCATTGGAATGGCCATTGAGAACTTAATGTCATCTCCCTACCATGATCTGTCATCAAGATCAGACTATGGTGAAGGAACATTATGATGTCATGATAAATATAGCAATACCTTATACTTATATAGCACATTATAATTTATAGGAACTTTCATGTACATTAGCAAACAAGACCAAATGAGATAATATATATGAAGTTCTTAGGAAGATTTATAGTGCTATCAAAATATGAGCTGTAAGTAATATTACTTTAACTTCTCCTTTTGAGTGTAGTTGTTATCATACCCAATCTAAAGATGAGAAAATTAAAGCTTAGAAAGATTCAGTCATTTGTCCAAGATGATATTGCCTGTAAATGATAGAACTCCTACTGAAGCCCAGATTTTCAGTCTTCTGAACTATCTATTTTACATTATTGTGACCATCTAGGTATAAGATAACTCAGTGGCACAGTGGATAGAGCACTGGGCTTCGAGTCAAAAAGAACTGAATTCAAATCTAACTTCAGACACTTACTGTGAGACCCTGGAAAAGTCACTTAATTCTGTATGCCTCAGTTTCCTCACCTATAAAAACGAGTTGGAGAAGGAAATGGCAAAGCACTTTAGTCTCTTTGCCAAGAAAACACCAAACAGACCAATGAAGAATCAGAAGTGACTAAAGAGACTGAATAACAACAAACCACAGAGTTCTAAGTATTTGAAGATGATTCTTCTCACAGTTTAACAAGACTTTATTCTGAATTATTTATGTGTTGATGATTCATGTGGTATCATCCATTCTCTTTACTCACTCTTCTCTGTCCCTTAAGCACCTAGGGTGAGATACCAGAGGAAAGAAACACAGAGTACAAACAACCATTTCTCATTCATTGGCTCTGTATTGCTTAACTTAGGTTATAATGGTACTATTTCTAATTCCTTAGATGAGACACCTCTTTATGGGGTGAAAAGTCTTCAGTTGTTCAAGGTAAAATCACTGTCTTCTTATTCCTATTTATATTAGATTTTTCTTCTTTTTTTTTTCATTTTCAGTGTCCTATATTCATGATGGTATTCCAAACAAAATATAAAAGCTTGTGATGTGGGATTATGTACCCATGTGGTTCCTACACTTCCCAGCTAACCCAGATACATATTTGTTTTTCATTGCTTTGCCACTTTGATTATTAGAGAGGGTTCTAAAGGAATCTTGAACATCCTGAGAAGCAATAAAAACACTGGGCTTAAATCCTGCCTAAAATCCACTAGCTATGAGACCATAGTCAAACTTATTTAACTTTTTGCTGCCATAGACAATTCTCTAAGACTTTTAAATTACAAATTTTCACAAATGGAGGGGAGTTTGTGCTTTTGTTTTCAACTGGGAGTCTTCCATACTGCTGAAATCATAGATAGATCTGGAAGATAGATAAATAGATAGACTAGATAGATATGGTTAGATAGATCAATAGATAAATTGACAGATCATTAGATAGATAAGCAGTCATATGGACAGATAAATGAAAAATAGTTTATGTATCTGCCAAATTTTATTGTTCAGTTAAGTTCCACAAGCCAATGGGGTTTTTCTCCACATAATAACCTAGGGGAGAAAGAAAAACCATGCTTCATGTAAGTACATTTCTTTGCTCCCATCACTTTATATCCTGCACCCACTCTTCATCTCTCCTAGCTTATATGTGTATAAAGAAAAAAATACTTTTTCAATTTTTAAATAATTGTTTCTTAATCCAAGACATTCCCCCACACATACACACACAGGGTTAGAGTCTCAGGATAAACTTTAGGAAGTCCATTAGCTCGAAATGAGAAAAAATAATTATCTTTATTTCCATTAATCTCTAAATGAAATTTAGCATTTTTTATTACAATTTTTTTTAAAAATCATTATTCTGAGAAGATATTTAATAGACTGTACTATATTGCCAAAAGCATCCATCACACATATAATAGTGGTGGATGATAAGAGAATAGTAATACAATGCTTTACCTCAGAGAAAACAAAGCTTATGGAATGAGATAGTATGGCATTGTGGAAAGAGCATTGAAAGTCAAATCAGAAAGCCTGTCTGAATTCCAGCTTGCCTTCTCTTTATGTGACCTTAAGGTTAAACCAAATGATCTTTATAGCTTCTTCCATGGCTAAGCAGGTAAAGGTTTAACTACTGGATCTACAAAAGTTCACTACACAATTTAATCTGAATTAACATTTTCTTAAGTCTAGACAATCAACAAAAAATGGACCAAGGGCTGATTAGTAGTATCTTCTGGGGATATTTTTGAGGAATTAATTTCTGTGGAATTTCTTTTCTGATTCCTGAGGAATAAATGCTTATAGAAAATTTAACAAAGAGGTCTTCCAAACCTATATATAACATACCCCTAGGTTTCATTTCTCATAACCCATATAATACTTTTAAGTCTATGAAATCAGAAGAAAAGGAAAAAGAAGAAATGAAAAAAGGGAGAAAACAAGAAGGGAAAATCATTGAAACCATTATGACCGAACTATAGCTTTCTGTTTTTCTCTGATCTGTCCCTATAAGGTGAACATTATTATTGGGCAGGGAACCAATTGAAGTTATAATAAAAGCATTCTATTTTTCCTAGGAAAACTTCCATGGCAATTCTGCCTGGGAATATTTCTCTGGGAAGAGTTAAAACTCACAATTCTTCTACCTCCTTTCTGTATTAATCTCTTCTATCACTGAAAGGGTCATGACTTAGCAAACCAAGAGAAAATCACTGATTCTTCTGAAAGGAAGTGGGGTTTTTAGCTAAAACTGATGACTCTGGGACTATAGATTTCCATTTCAACTTTGCCATTTTTCATAAGATTGAATCCCTATCTCCTATGGTACAGAGTCAGGAACACTCATCTTCCTGAGTTCAGACATGTATGAACTGTGTGACTCTGTGCAAGTCACTTAATCCCTGTTTACCTCAGTTTCCTCATCTGTAAATGAATGTCTTCATCTATAAAACAATTATTTTGAAGAAGTGCTGCTCAAGATGATTTTTCTTTATTTTTAAGATGATTTTAAATGCCTTACAAGAGAAGAAAACTAAGTAAAAATACACTGAGCCTAAAATCTAATAAAGACAAGAAATCTTTTCTTGTCATCTTTGAAAAGCTGCCTATTTTCTGTCATGGGGTAGTTTAATAAGTATGAGATTTAAGATGAGTGAAGTAAGGAAGTTGATCCAAAAAACTAAATACATGGTTCCTCTATATAACTTTATATTGACCCCAAAAAGTCATATATTCACATTCCTATTTTTTTTTAATTTCTGTGCTCAGATTGCTTAACAGGAATACCAAAAAGGTCAAGAACAAATTGCAGTGTTCATCACTTAAAACTGAATTAAATAATACTTTTGTAGAGCCAAATCAAGTGTTAAGTTTTTACAAGTGAATTTTTATTATTATAGCATTTACCATCCTACTTCAGGCAGCTAGGTTGCATAATGGACAGAGTGCTGAGCCCAGAGTCAGGAACACTCATCTTCCTGAGTTCAGACATGTATGAACTGTGTGACTCTGTGAAAGTCACTTAATCCCTGTTTGCCTCAGTTTCCTCATCTGTAAAATGAGCTGGAGAAGGAAATGGCAAATCACTCCAGTATCCTTACCAAAACGAAAACGAAAAAAAAAAAAACCCCAAACAAAAACAAAAACAAAAAAACCCAAATAGGGTCATGAAGAGTTGGACATAACTGAAATTACCCAACAACTACCATATGTGGAAGTACTTAGTAGAACTTTATTCACTCAATGTTTCTCAAACCCAGGGACCAGCAATTAGAAAGCAAGTAGGGGAGACTACTAGGTTCAGTATCCACATGTGCTCTTACAAGGATAGTTTAGGTCAAAGAAGAAAAGAATTGATAGGATCATAAATTCAGACCTAGAAGGGGGGCAGAATACAGAGGCCTAGGAAGGTCATTGTGGCATGGGGAATAGAGAGTTGACCTTGAATATAATAAGTTATTTAATCTCTCAGTGTGCTAAGCAGTTCTCTAAAACTATAAGTTGCAGAGAGAGGCTCTAAACTGCATTGGTAAAGGGAGTTATCTTACAGGGAGTTCCCTATAATTGTGAAATCAAAGTCCAGGCCCTATGCCTCTTGGTTATGTGGTATATTATTGTCCATAAACATAAGTGCTCTTCCAAGGAT
>JAJPUD010000207.1:15190-87302 GCA_023553655.1 Myrmecobius fasciatus | reverse complement strand
CTGTGGTGACTTCAAGTCCTTCCTGTGGTAGTGGGTTCAAAATCATTTTTTTAAATGGGAGAGAAATAACTAGGAAGAGAAACTTTCTTATAAGACAGTCAGAGCACCCTTTCTTAGCATGAAGAACATGTAGCCTAAGTGGATCATTAAGTAAACATGAGATGACTTGTTTCCAAAAAACTGGCAGCAAACAAAGAAAGAAGAATTATGCAAGATCACATCAGCCTTGCTTATCCTGCATCCTGGTCCCCGCTCGCCGGGAGGCAGACTCGGCCTAGCTATTATGGGTTGTGCAATGAGGTGTGTCAGTTACCAGCACAGAGGCAGATAGCACGTTTGGCTGAACTTGGGCCTCAGGACCCATTTTCATACTTCCCACACACTAACACCATACTACCCCCCACTAAAGCAAAACAAAATGCAATCTTGCTAAAGAATCTTGCAAAAATGCCTGTGAAATCCCAAAAGGAAGAACCAGAACAATGGAATTCAGTTTGCTACAAATTCTAACACGCCACAAGGATATTGTCTGCAGAAAGAAACTACTTTTTACTTCCCCAGAGCTGGATGGCTAAGAACTCTGAACTATTTAGTCTTTGTGAAGAGAGGAGGTGATAGTTGTAGAGATTCACCAAGGAAACAATAGAGCTTATCTTGTAAATGATTGGCTTGGAAAAGTATACTTCTCATTTTAATTTTTCAACCCTGTATTTTTCTTGGAAATCAAGAATTTTATTATTCTTAAGTAAAGTGATTTTTGTAAAAGATGATCAAGATGAATATTCATAAGCCAAAAGTTTGGGAGCTTGATGGTTAGAACTTTGGGGAGAGACAAAGAAGGTTGGAAAGACCATATAATTTAAGAATTTTAAAACTGATGAGGACCTCTTTATACAACTATGTCTTTGGAAAAATGGGATTACACCTGGTACATAGAATTCATAGAGCTGAAAAGGATCCCAGAGGTCATCTCATCCTATCCCTTCATTTTGTACATGGAGATGATCATGTTTTGCCCAAGATTCCATAGACAAAAGTACCAAGACTGAGATTTGAATTTAAGTCCTGAGACGCCAAAAACTCTTTCCACTGTACCTCACAGATGTTTGAAACCTGTTCATGAGAAACATCTCTTTGGGATCTTCAGATGAAAGTCTTTACATAGTTAAAACACTCAAAGCTTTTTTTTTCCCCCAGTATGGAATCACATAGGTCACTGCTGAATGATAGAAGTACTTCTCTTTTTCTCATATTCCAAGATCTCACTCACTCTCACTGCCTCCTGCAAAGAATCATATTTCAAATTCCTGTACAGAAAATCTTTCAGAGAATCAAAGATCATTCTCTGTACATATAATTGAGCAACAAATAATCGTAGCTGACATGTATATAGGGCTTTAAGAATTATAAAAAGCACTTTACATGCATTATCCTCTTTACCCCTTGGAATAGCTCAGGGAACAAGGTACTTGAAAATATTATTATTATTTCCTTATTTTACATATGGAGAAGGTGAGGCTGAGAGAGATTGAGGACATGCACATGGTGTTACAGGTGGGAAGTGGTATTTGAATAGAAAATTGTACTGATATCAAGCACTATTCACTTTTCACCTCATGACATTTCATCGTGCTAACAGCACAGACTTCTTAGCATGTTAAAATACAAATTGCTATATCCAGCAAGTCACCACTGATTCCTAGGCAGGCCTTTGGAAATAGGGTACAGGAAATAGCCATAGTGGGAAGCTCTGAACAGATGTTTCAGATCACTGGAGGTCCCAACATAGGGCTATGAATTCAAGAAGTTTAGGGAAACTCCTTACTACCAGTCCATATTTTATCATGCCAGCCAAAAAACTGAATGAGTCTAAAAGCTGTCTTTCTTGATATATCCTTTCCTGTTCCCCTTCCATATTCCTTCCCTTTTCCAAGGGAAAGACAAGAGTCTTGATTTGTTTTATTTTTTATTTTTTTAATGTATTTTTGCTTATGCTCTTTGTGTTCTCATTCAGTTTGTGTCTCTGCTTAAGTAAAGACATAAAATGAGCATTTTCATGTGGTCACACCAATTGGAAAAGAAAAGGGGGAGCACTCTGTGATAGAGCACTTAAAAAAATACCAGAAATTTGCTATCTGAGGAAGTGAGCTTTCAGATCTTAATGTAAAGTGGAAAGTATATAAGATGAAGTGTGAGAATAGAAGATTATTTCTTGTTTTTGTAGTAGAATATTAGAAAGAAAATCAGCTAAGAAAATAAGCAGAGAGAGAAGGGAGATAAGCGAATTTATAGTGAATTCTTTTTTAACATTTGAGAAAACTTCCCTTTATGTTATGTTCCCTCCTCATCTCTGTTGGACATCTTCCTAGTGATATTTTTACATTGAGGAGAGATAATCCAAACCTGTGATTTCCTTAGTGTTTGGAATTCTCTATGTATAAACTCTTTCTCCCAGGGCTTTTTTTGGCAACACATCTATAGCATCTGTCTTAGAGAATTAGCCTGGGGTACTGAGAAGTTACAACTTGCCCATGATATGCTTCAGGAAGAGAACTTGAATACAGGCCTTCCATATTCCAAAATGGCCCTCTACCTGCTCTGCCATATTGCCTCTCCTCGACAGCTAAGCTCCCTAACAGTAAAAAATGGTAGTAATAGTCTTGGCAGCTAGGGGGTGCCATAGTGCGCAGAGCACCTATCTGGAATCAGAAGATTCATATTTGTAGGTTCAAATCCAGCCTCAGACATTTACTGGTTGGGTGACCATGAGCAAGTCACTTAAACCTGCTTACCTCAGTTTCCTCATCTGGAATATAATTTGGAGAAGGAAACGGTGAGCTACTCTATCATCTTTGCCAAGAAAACCCCAAATGAGGTCACAAAGAGTCAGCCATGACTGAAACTACTGAACAACAAAAGTAGTAATAGAAACAAAAGGCAATTGAGCATCATGAAAAGATGGCTGACCTCAGAGTCAAGCAGGCCAAAACTCAAGCCTTACCTCCGACATGTTGGTGAACCTGGGCAAGTGCTCTTGATGACTGTAGTTACAACAAAGGTTCTAACTTAAATTGATAAAGGAAATGCCTTCATTGAAAGTGGGTTCAATCCCTTTCCTTATCCCTAGCAATGTTGTTATTGTTCATTTGTTTTTTGTTGTTGTTTTTTTTCCAATTGTCTTATTCTTTGAAGAAGTTGTCTTCTTCAAAAAAAAATTGGGTTTTTCATGGCAAAGATACTGGAGAGGTTTTGCTATTCCCTTCTCCAGATTATTTTGCAGATGAAGAAATAGGCAAATCAGGTTAAATTACTTGTGCAGGGTCACCCAGCTAATAAGTGTCGGAGGCCAAATTTGAACTCACATCTTCTTGACTCCAGGCCTAGAACTCTTTCCACTACACCACAAAATTGTCCTAAACCTAGCAATAATGTTACTATAATATTTATCCTCTTATGTATCAACGTTTCAGGTTTCTGGAATATCCTTGCCTGTTGCTTCTCTTTTTCCTCACTGTTTATCCCCAGTTTCACTAATATGTGGAAAGATTGATTTAAAAAAAAAAAAAAAGCAGGAAATCAAATCAGCCAAGTTTTCTAGTGAGTTTCTGATCTAATGACCCTGTTTGGGAACAAATAGAAAAATACTGCCCAGAGTGAAATTTAGAGTTATTTCTATACATTTTAATGTGTTGTCCATCATCATCAAGGACAGCTGTATATTTTGTACCTGGCACAGCTAATTTCCATCCATATGCTCATGTCCACTATTTGGCCAAACAATTGTTTAATGTTCCATATAAACCAAATCAGAAGAAAATTCCTCCTTTCCTCTTTTGCTCCAGTATGATTCCAGTTAAGGTGAAAATTCAGGTAAGCGAAAATCATGAAATGAAAGGTGGCTTCACATTTCAAGACACTATTTTCTGGTGTTTGGCTTACTCTTCAATCTCGTGTTAAACATTAGCCTTGTAGAGGACATTAAGTGCAAGCTGAGGGGTAAATGTGTGATAGAAGGTACACAAATACAAACATACATGCTATCACGTATGGATTTTCTCATCCAGCCTGTTCGTGGGAATGGAAGTGACAGCAGTGGAAATAGAAATGATTTCTTTTTTGCAGCCCCTTGTTGACATTTTGGTTAAATCATTTGTAGACTGTTAAATGATTTACACTCTGGTGGTACCAGAGAACCTTGAGACTGTGACTGCAGGCATTCCTCTCCATTTCAACCCACTGGCATCATATATCAATTACAATGTCCATAAAACACTGTCTATAGTATAAGAAGTTATTGACGTTGATTCTCCCATGTTCTACCATTAATTTTCTTATCCCAGCCCTCCAAAGTAGTCATTAACAAATATTACCATTGTTATTTTTAAGGAAAAATACTCAACAGAAAGTGACTGATTAACTTACTTAATATGACCTTCCTTCCATAAAAAGTTCTGCTCTTCATGGGCTTGTATTGATACTAGGAGGAAAAAAAAAAACTAGCCCAATTCATAAATTGACATTGAATTTATAAAATCCAAGCATATGATTCTATAGTGAAAAATGACAATTTCTTACAAATCTCAGAACTGGGAAGGATGTTAGAGAAAATATAGTCTAACTCTCATTTAATTAGGAATTTCTCTACAACAAGTGATTACTCAGTCTCTTCTTGAAGACCATTAATGAGAGGGAAATCAGTACCTTCTGAGAAGTATTTAGTACACCTACAGGAGAGCTCTACTAAGAATTTTTTTTCCCTTAGATTAAGCCCAAATCTCTTCCCAGAAATCTTCTACCCATTGCTTTGCTCTAATTCTTCCTTTGGGGACCAAATAGAACAATCTAGTCTTTTTCCATATGACGGCCTTTCAAACAATTGACGGTAATAATCATACTCAGTCCTTCATTAATCTAAACGTACTCAAATCCTTCAACCAATCCTTATCTGGCATCGTTTCTAGAGCTCTCACCATCCTGGCCAATTTCTCTAAATGCATTTTTGCTTATCAATATAATTCCTAAAATGGCATTCAGAATTCAGCACTGTAATTCATATGTGGTCTGAATAAGACAGAACATAATGGGGCCATTGACTTCTCATCATATGTACTAGGCCTCTATTTATGTAGCCAAAAATCACTTGAATATTTTAATCTGCCAACTCATGCTACTGATCCTGTCATTCTAGTTCACAAATTAACAGAACTATGCAAATCAGATAATACCTAAACTTAGACTTCAGTTTATGCCTGTTTCATTAATATATTGACAAATCAGTGTAGTCAGAGGATTGCACCCAGGAGCCAAGAGAATTAGATTTGAGTCAGGACTGCCATGTGAGCAAGTCACTTTGTTTCTCTAATTTCTCTGTTCATTTTTCTACATATTAGGGATAGTAATGGTTGCATGGGTCAGTTGAGTGTCACAGTAGGATAGAGTGTTGAGCCTGAAGTCGAAAAGACTCATTTTCCTGCATTGAAATCTGGCTTCAGACACTTATATCTGTGTGGTCCTGGACATGGCACTTAACTGTGTTTGCCTCATCTGTAAAATGAACTGGAGAACAAAAAGCAAATTATTCCAATATCTTTGCCAAGAAAACCCCAAATAGGGTCATGAGGAGTCAGATACAATTGAAAATTACTGAACTATAACAAAATGCTTCGTGTTCCCTATCTCAGGAGCTTGCTGTGAGGGAAATGCTTCTATAAACCTCAAAATGCTAAATAAAAGTAAGTTATTATTATCATTCTAGTATGTCTCATAAGGAGAAGCAATAGAATAATGGATAGAAAGACTCTCTAGAAACTAGAAGGACCTTGACTCTAGTTCCACCTTTGACACATACTATGTGATCCTAAACAAATCACTTATCTTCTCAATGCTCTAGGCCAATGGTGTCAAATTCAAATAAAAATTGAACCTTACTGGTGGTGCAAGGACTCAGAAAACCACAAATTAGCATTATTGTATTATATTTTTATTTGTTTTGTTAAACATTTCCCCATTGTATTTTTAATATCAAAATTTTAAAAGTTTTATTGTTTTCTTTTTCTGGTTATACATATATATTAATTTTTAAATACACATTTCTTTATGAATCATATTGGGGGAGAGAAATCAAAATAAAAGGGAAAAACCACAAGAGAAAAAGAAAACAGAAGAAAAAGAAAAAAAAGTGAACATAGCATGTGTTGATTTACATTCAGTCTCCATAATTTTCTCTCTGGATGCAGATGGAATTTTCCATCCAAAGTTTATTGTATCATTGAACCACTTAGAAGAACCAACTCTTTCACAGCTGATCATCCCACAATTTTGCTATTACTATGTACAATGTGTTCCTGGTTCTACTTGTTTCACTCAGTATCAGTTCATGTAAATCTTTCTTGACCTTTCTAAAATCAACTTGTTCATCATGTTTTATAGAATAATAATATTCCATTACTCTCATATATCATAACTTATTCAGCCAGTCCCCAATTGATGGCTATCTGTCTTTTCCAATTCTTTGTCACCACAAAAAAGAGCTGCTACAAACATTTTTGCACATATGGGTCCTTATCCCTCCTTTATGATTTCCTTGGAATACAGACCCAGTAATGACACTGCTGGATCAAAGAATATGCACATTTTTATAGCCCTTTGGGTCCCTATTGTATTTTAATTTAATTTCCTCACCCAGGTTCCCTGTGCCAAGGAAATCTAGGTCCAATATCTATCCCTGAATTTTATCAATTATTCTGATTATGAGATCAAATTCCTAGAGAAAACATCTTATCAAATCACTTGTAAATGAAAGTTAACTGAGGATAACAGCATCAGTTCAAAATCTCAGACTGTTTTTGCTCCCAAGTTTAAATGCTAGGACTCTTAGAAAGAATATAATAAAATATCTTCAGACAGAGCATGATCCTTCATCACTGGAGAATGAGGGGATTTCATTAGATGACCTCCAAATTCTAAATCTTTCTAAATCAGCTCTAAATCCAGGTTGCAATGATGCTGGGACCACCCTGTCATACTAGATCAGATTACTATGGGATTATTGGTCATTTTACAAGGAGGGAGGGAGAGAAGGAGGGAGAGAGGGAGAGGAAGAGAAAAAAGGAAGGGAGAGAGACTGACAGACAGACAGACTGAAGAAAGAGGGAGAGAGAGAGAGAGAGAGAGAGAGAGAGAGAGAGAGAGAGAGAGAAGGGAAGAGGGGGAGGGAGGGAGGGAAGAAGGAGAGGAGGGAGAGAAAGAGAAAAAGTATCTTTTTGGATGTTGTCCTTCATTCTCAAAGAGGACCAAAATGATATTGCTAGGTTAGTCAAGTTACAGTGTGTCCATCAATACAAGCTCAGAATGTTCTACCACTGGATAGGCACAAATAATTGCTGTGAACATTTGGGGTGGAATCTCTAAATCTGCACTTCTCAAAATAAAAAATTTTTTAAAAAGAAAATAAATCTGCACTTCTCACATTTCTTTTGAGCCAGTTCAATTCTGCTTTGCTCATAGAGCACAGCTCCTTCTCTGATAATACGTCATGCTGGAAGGTCCTATGCCAGTGTCTCCTGTGTCATACGATCAGTTCTAAAGTTGAGAGATCTTTTTTTGACCTTGTATCGCTTTTTCTGACTACCTTATGAGCACTTTCCCTTTGTGAATTCTCCACAAAATAGTCTTTTTGACAAGCTTATATTTGGCATTTGAACAACAGAGCTGCACTCTCTGCAATGGAGTTTGAATATTTGACAGTTTAGTTTGAGAAAGGACCTCATCCTGCTGGGTGATCTTCAGAATCTTCCTAAAACACTCAAATGGAAGGAAGTATCTAGAGCTAGAATTGTCAAAATTCAAAGCCTTATTTTACCATGAAGAAATTGAGACTCAGGCTAAAATGACTTGCACCAGATCTGAGGCAAAATTTGAATTCTGATCCTCTGACTCTTGAGATTTTCCATTATATCATATGGAGGCAGGATGTATAAAAATATTTTCCTTCAAAAGGCCCCACATGTGCAAGAATGTTTGTGGCAGCCCTTTTTGTAGTGGCTAGAAACTGGAAATTGAATAGATGCCCTTCAATTGGAGAATGGCTGAATAAATTATGGTATATGAATATTATGGAATATTATTGTTCTGTAAGAAATGACCAGCAAGATGATTTCAGAGAGGCCTGGAGAGACTTACATGAACTGATGCTGAGTGAAATGAGCAGAACCAGGAGATCATTATACATGGCAACAACAGTACTATATGACAATTAATTCTGATGGGCATGGCTCTCTTCAACAATGATATGTTTCAAACCACCTCCAATTGTTCACTAAAGAAAGCCATATACACCCAGAGAGAGGGATGCGAAATGTGGACCACAACATAACATTCTCATACTCCTTGATTGATGTTTGCTTACATTGTGTTTCCTTTATCTGATATATCGTTTGTGTAGATAAGATTTTTCTTGCACAACAATGATAAGTTTGGAAATATGTATACATATATTCGATTTGCCAATATTTTAACATAATTAACATGTAGTGGATATCCTGCCATCTAGGGAAGGGGTGGGGAAGTTGGGGGGAAAAATTTGTAACGGAAAGCTATGTAAGGGTTATTGTTGAAGAATTACCCACACATATGTTATGCAAATAAAATAAAATTAAAAAAAAATATTTTCCTTCAAGTTTGGATGAGAAAGGAAGAAGAGATATAGGATATTATCTTGAGAATCTGAGAGATTTTTTAAGGGATGTCAGAGATTTGGATATATTTGTAGGCAGTAGCTAAAGAATAAGATAGGAAAAGATTGAAGATTGAGAGAAGAGATGATTATGAAAGTAATAGACTAGACAACACCAGAGAAGATAGTATTAGAGAAAGAGAAAAGGGCAACTTTTTTTAACCTTATTTATTTATTTGGTTGATTATGCATGTACATTTCTCCTCTTTTTTTTCAATATTTCCTCATGAATCATGTTGGAAGAGAAAAATCAGAACAAAGGGAGAAAACCATGAGAGAAAAAGAAAACAAAAGAAAAAAGAAAAAAAGTGAACATAGCATGTGTTGATTTACATTCAGTCTTCATACTTCTCTCTCTGGATGCAAGTGGAATTTTCCATCCAAAGTTTATTGCATTGCTTTGGATCACTGAACTACTGAGAAAAACCAAGTTTCACAGTTGATCATCCCACAATCTTGCTGTTACTGTATGCAATGTATTCCTGGTTCTGCTTGTTCATTCAGCATCAGTTCATGTAAATCTTTCTAGGCTTTTCTAAAATCAGTTTGTTCATCGTTTTTTTACAGAACAATAATATTCCATTTCTTTCACATACCACAACTTATTCAGCCATTCCCCAGCTGATGGGCATCTACATATTTCTAATTTTCCACCACAAAAAGAGCTACTACAAACATTTTTGCACATATGGGTTCTTTTTCTTCCTTTATGATTTTTTTGGAATACAGACCCAGTAGTGATGCTGCTGGATCAAATGGTATGCACAATTTTATAGAAAGGACAACTTCATCATCAGAAACTCCAGGAAAGGAGAAAACAGTGGGAAGAGGGAAGGATGTGAAATTTTGATAATGGAAAAAGTGAAAACACTGCAGTTGGCCTATTTTTTCTTACTAAAGTGTGAGGCAAGGTTCTGGTAAGTCATTAGCATTTATTTATATTTCTAATAAAAAAACAGGAAAAATAACTACAAAGAGAATGCTATTTCAAATAAGAATCAAATGCATGGGAGTGGATCTAACCAGACATATGCAGGGAATTACATCAAAAAGAATTATAAAATAATTTATTTTACAATGAAAACCTAAACCATTAAAATATATTTAATTTTCCTGTCTGTCTAGTATTGACAATACTAGCCAAGTTATCCTACAGATTTTATATGATACCATCAAATTGTCAAGGAAATAATTAGATATTTCAGTGAGTCTGTATCTTACCCATATGTGTACTCCCTCCAACAGTTCAGATTATAACCCATTCACTTGTCATTTTTCTTGCTTCTTATTTACATCCCCCTGGAATCTTCTTTTAATGGAATAACTAGTGTTCTGGGGCCTTCTTCTAGCTCTAACATTAAGTGAATAGCAATGGAACATACAACCTGTCTTTCCATTACTCCTTTCTCTTGCTATATTACCAGCTTACCTCCCTCTTCAATCATATATCACTTTGATTTCTTTAATACATTCCAGCCTGTTTGTCCCCATCATGCATCTCTCCAGTGGCCCTTGGGTGACCTATGGTTGTAATTCTTAAATGGTGAGAGTATATAATTCATAGCAGCATAGGCTGCTGAACAATACAGCAAAAAATGTGGAGGCATTAAAAGCAATTCTTGATTTAAAAAAAAATTAGCCCTTTTCAAATGACATTCTACTATAGAGAATGTCTTTACAATTTTATAATTAATTGAAGAATTCAGAAACTATGAAATTCTATTGAGTGTCTTTTTGTTGGCAATTAAAAAAACTCATTATTTTTTTATTTGGTAGAATAAAATGCTACCTTAAAGAATCTTCTCTAATAAGCTGTTTTCCATTCATACATTAAAATCATGAGATTCCTGAATGGTCACAATTGCAATTACAAAGAGAACTTCACTCGACATTCTTCTGATTTTTTGGTATTATATAAGACACAAAGCTAGAAGACATGTTCACAAAAATTATTTGCTGTTGTCATAGAAAATATCAGGGGTAGAGTTAAAATCTAAAAAGGATTCCCTATAGAGGCCAAGGTCTTTAAATATTCCTTTTTGTAGATAACATGGTGCTAGTTAGATGAAGACTGCTCATTCTTAAAACTATGATAGATAGTGGATCTCTCAGAAAATACACCTTGAATAGAAACTGGAGATGGCTGATGAACTAAACTCAGAATTGAATAGGAAGAAGTAAGTGGAGGGTAGCACTGAAAATTTGAGAATAAGAACAGTTAGCCATAATTCATGTTGGGGAATAAAATAGGAAGAATGTCAAGAGAAATAATATAAAATACAAAATACTGAATCTTGGATTTTATTAGAAAGCAAGAATTTTTCAAAGCAGCTATTAGTGAATTAAAAAAAAAATAGAAAAGTAGATTTGTGGACCAGACAAGGTAAGCAAAATTTACAAATAAATGGACACAGCAGTTTAGTGTTTGATACTTCAAACTAGTGGGGAAGGAATTCTATTTAACAAGAACTAGAAGGAATTTTAGATAGCAATTTGATGGAAAATGGGTTTAGACCAAAATATAACACAATAAAATTGAATGACATAAGAGACTTGCATATAAAAAAATGCCATCATTAAAATGCTAGGGAAGAATGAAATGTTTTATCCCTAACAACTGTGGAAATGAGAAGAATTCTTAATAAGGTAAGGAGTAGAAGATATTAAAAGAAAAGTATATAGTTTTAATCATATTATGTACAAAAAGTTTTCACAAATAAATTCAGTGCAATTAGAATAAGAAGAAAAGATTTAGATTGAAAAAAAACTCATTTACAATCTATAAATAAAGCCTGGCATACAAAATCTTCAGAGAATTGATACAAATCTCAAAGTTGAAGACCCATTCCACAGTAAGTGACTAAAAGATATGAGTAATTTTCAAGCATGAGATGTCAGCAATTATATTTTAAAAGTTAAGAATCACTAAAAGAAATGCAAGTAAAAACAACTCCAGGATGTCACACCCTCCCTACCAAAACAACACAAAATAAAACAAAACCATTGGCAAAGTTTGCAAAATATTGGGGAGGGAAAACCCAATCTAAATGTAACTTTGAAAAGATAGACACACAAATTCACTGTTGGTAGAATTGTGAACTAGCCAACTATTGTGAAAGCAATTAGTATTTATTCAAGAAAAACTTTAAATTTATTCATCTTCTTTGACCTATTGAATCCACTATTGATTTTATACTCTAAGGAGATTAATGAAAAAAAGAGATGACTTATGTGTACAAAAATATTCATAATAATGGTGTTTGTAATAATATGAATCTGGAAACACATTGTGCCCAACTATTTAGGAATAGGTAAAGAAATAATGGTATATGAATGTAACAGAATATCATGAAGTTATAAGGATTGATCTTAGGAAAAATGAATAGGTTTGTGAGAAGATATATGAATTGATACAAAATGAAGAAAGCAATGGTAAAACGACAATAAACAGTCACTAAAAGATATAAAGGAGAAGTGTTAAGCAACAAAACTCAGTTCAAAAACAATGAATGAAATTTTATTAAATGCTCACATTTTTTAAAAGTAGTAAACTATAAACATAGAGATTGGCATGTAGTATTGGACATAATTACTATCTTTTAGTTGTTTTTGATTAACTATAAGAAATATATTTTTGGAGATGTTTTTATATTGTGTCATTTTTCATTCATGTCTGACTCTTCGTGACCCTGTTTGGGGTTTTCTGGGCAAAGATACAGAAGTGGTTTGCTGTTTCCTTCTCTAACTTATCTTACAGATAAGGAAACTGAGGCAAACAAGGTTTGCTCAGGGTAACACAGCTAGTACATGTTTGAGGCCAGATTTAAACTGTGGAGTAAGTCTTCCTTTTTCCAGGTCTATCTCTCTATCTACTATGCCATCTAGTTACCCCTGCTCTTATATTTATGTATCAATAAAATGTTTTGAAACATTTCATGGCAATAAAGAAAGTGGGAATTTTGATCAGTAGTTATTGATAGTCTCTCAGCATTTAGCAGTTCTCTAATCTGTGGGGTTTTTTTTTTCTAAATATCTATTATCCTCTCTGTGTAGATTGATAGATCAATGCTTTCAAAATTGTGTTTTCTCCAACTTGGATCATTTCTGTATGAATTTGGTTTAGTTCAACTACTCTTCCCAAATGTATTTTTTTCCTTACTTTTTTTGCTTCCTCTGTAGGATCTCAGATTGAGGTGTAAGTCTAAATGTGGTGGTTCCATATAAAGTTGTTTTGTTTTTTTAATTTTTAGTTCAAATAATTCATTTAAAGTTACTTCATAGATATTTTATAAAAGTTTTAGAAGTTACAGAAGCATCTTTGCAGAAAATAAAATAACTAAGTGCCTTTTTTTGTGTTTTTCTTTCTTTATAGGAACTTATTGAGGTTGACAGTGAAGTGGTATTTGAATTAGCTTCCTATATTTTACAGGTAAGAAATAACCTCATTTCTGTATTCTAAAACTGTGTGTTAATTAGAGAAGGGATGTGGTTAAGAACTTGATAGACTTATTGGGGAATTGCACCCCAAAGAAGGATTTATGACTTGGGTCTGCCTACTTTCTCCTTTAGTGAAGAGATTTTCTGAGTCACAACCCCAATTCTCTACTCCCCCACATACACAGAGGAAGAAGAGCAGGAGGATCATAGTAAATTAATTAAAATCACATTGCCGTAATTACCAACTCTTAGAGTAAATAAGTATCCCAAACAGGCAGCTCATCATGGAAACCCAAACTAAAAATAATCTACTGCCAATGTATAAAGGGGAAAAACACAGTAAATCATTTAAGTAATTAGCAAATACACGTGCAAACATGGTCAGAATGCTATGACTTGCAACCACTGATTGTCTCCTTAACTGCTTCCAGCCAAATTCAAGAAAGGATATTAGGCACAAGGAATCTATCAGAGCTTCCAGTAAAATGAATTAAACCCTGCTTACCCAGTCCTAGAGATCAGGTTTTTATTAAGGAAAACTGTGCAAAATCTGAGTCAGGAAAAATTGATAATGTACATATCATTCAGTCATTTTACTCTGGATTTACTCCTCCAAGAAAATTAAGCAACTAATAAAAGCTAACAGAATTATCTCACCCCTTCTGGAGTGACAAGGAAGAGGCCTTTAGCATATGACAAAAGAGAAAACAATTCATCACAAAACATTAGCTGCAACAGTAGAAAGGTATATTAAAGCAAATTCATTTATTTAAATAACAAATATTGATTGAGTGCCTAATGTAATCTAGAAGACCTAGAATTGACTGCAAGGATGAATAAGAAGTTGTTCCTACTCCAAGCTTGTATTCTAGTAGGAGAGATGAGATAGGTGCACAAATAATTGTGGTACAAGGCAAAATGTTATGTATAGAGAGGAACAAAGGAACAAGTGGCTCTTGCTCTATCAATAGAAAGAGATATGGTTCTGACTCATCCCCTACTCCTCTTACTCAGGGGAAACTAGGGGGAATGGTAGTGAACCTGCACAAACAATTTGAGTCCAGTGTGGAGCAGGGTCAGGATTCTGGAGTGGTCTGAGATAAATAGCTAAGGTGGCTTTCCTCCTAAACACATATGCATCCTTGAGTGTTGAGACTGACCCAGTCTCCCCAGCAGCCATTAATCTAAGAATAATCCACATGAAATCAGATCTATCAGGGCCATTCTGGGCCAAATTAACCCTATAGACCTCAAAGCTGCTCATTCCCTTATTGTTTCCTCCCAAGAATGACCTTCTCTAGCTCAGTGTTGTATGTACCTTCCAAATGACAAACAGTTCCTTTTGCCCTTTGCTTATGATTCTTTTGCTGTTCTTGTTGCTAAAAACTGAGTCTCCATGTTATTTAGACTAGTCATAGACCCAGTTCTATTACAGATGAGCCCAGAAGCAAGATCCTCACCTGAGCCAATTTGCTCCTCCTTGGGCAATCTGATGGCCCCTCCCTCCATTCCCGGGACCAACCATATAGATGCCAAATTTAGAATTAACATTAGATCTGCATAGTCTCCTGTGGCTCCCAAGTGCAAGAGATCTACCAGTCTCTGTCTTCTTCTTCTTCTTCTTCTTCTTCTTCTTCTTCTTCTTCTTCTTCTTTTTAAAATTAAAACTTTTTATTTTCAAAACATATGTATGGGTAATTCTTCAACATTAACTCTTACAAAGCTTTCTATTACAATTTTTCCCCCCTACTCCCTACCCCTCCCCTAGATGGCAAGATATCCACTACATGTTAATTATCTTAAAATACTTGACAAATTGAATATATGTATTGTATTTCCACACTTATCATTTTTGTGCAAGAAAAATCATATCTACACGAAAGGAAAATCAGAGAAAGGAAACAAAATGCAAGCAAACATCAACAGAGAGCATGAAAACGTTATGTTGTGGTCCACATTTCACATCCCTCTGGGTATATATGGCTTTCTTCAGTGAACAATTAGAACTTGTTTGAAACATTTCATTGTTGCAGAGAGCCATGTCCATCAGAATTGATCGTCATATAGTATTGTTGTTGCCGTCTATAATGATCTGGTTCTGCTTATCTCACTCAGCATCAGTTCATGCAAGTCTCTCCAGGCCTCTCTGAAATCGTCCTGCTGGTCGTTTCTTACAGAGCAATAATATTCCATAACATTCATATACCATAATTTATTCAGCCATTCTCCAATTGATGGGCATCCATTCAGTTTCCAGTTTCTAGCCACTACAGAAAGGGCTGCCACAAACATTCTTGCACATGTGGGGCCCTTTCCTTCCTTATTGCCAGTCTCTGCCTTCTTAGTAAATGAGATTCCAGCTGTGTGCAACTATGCTTGATCTTTGTTTATAATTCTTTGCCTTGATAGACTAGTGGAGTAGATTATTTTTCATAAATACTTAGCATTTTGGAATTGAGTTAATGTGCTGGAGAAACCAAAAACTGAAAAAAAAAAAGTTTTGAATTCTGAAGCTAGCAATGAGATTGTTAACCTGATATTTATATATGTTCTTTGTTTCAGGAGGCAAAGGGAGATTTTTCCAGGTAAGTCTGCAGGAATTCCTTTCCTTCCTTCTTTGTATGGCACTGTTGCTACAGCTTTTCTTATAACACAATAATAATTTTACTGTTTATATTTAGAATGATGCATTTGTTGCCATAAATTTTAAATGAAGACATGAGCTTATAGTTTGTTGAGTGTTGAGGATTTTTATACTTTCATTATGTGCCATCATTTGTTGTTTTGAGAGTGTTCAAGATATAATATCCTAAGCTCTACCCAGTGCTCTGTCTTAAATTTTCCAATGCTACCACTTTCTCCACTTAAAAGGATATCTTTGCTCTAATTGAAAACAGTATGGTTATAAGTAATCTGGTCCCTCTCAACCATTTTCTCTCCATTTATATATTATAGTGAGTCCCCTCTCCATTAATAAATGGATCTTGGTCTCAAAAGAATTGCTACCTCAAATGGAGACCTTATTGATAAAAAGGAATAACCCATATGCCTGCCTCGCTTCTTCCTTCTCCTTTCTTGCAATTTAGAACTCAGTTATAAGCTTGTGAACAATATTCATAACTTGAATACTTATGGGATAAATTAATAAAATTTGCTTAACTTCAGGAAATCTGCAAAGCTGCAAATTTTAATTATAAAACCAGCTTCATCAATACTGCACATCAGACAATGGGGCTAAAAGAAATTAGTTAACAGTATCTTTCAGCAGCAGCACTGCATCCTATCCTAGATATTGTGTTGTAAATGTTCTTAATGGAATTAAGATTCAATTCAAAGATATACTTTATATCTCTGAGACTGTTTATTGAATTGTTCTGAGGTCAGCAGGGCTCATTCCTTAGATTCAAGGTCCAGAGAAAAAGTGTCTAAATGATCTATTAAATAGCAACAACAATAACAGTGTGTTGGGGCTTAAGATTTGGGTACAGAAATAGGAAATTCAGCATAATAAAGCTTTAAATAAAAATCACTCCATCACCCTCCCCCTGGCTCATCATTCATAGCTTCCACTGCAACCAAATACTCTAAACAACATCACTTTGTGGTATCTTTGAACCCTCATAACCTTGTTTTCTCTCAGACCTTACAGTACTTATAAGTTGACTGATTCATAGGTGTCTCTTGCTCCTTTTCCCTGCCCGTATTTCTTCTGAGACCCCATCAATCAGAGATGCAAGACTAAAGCTGCAACCGTTTTAAAGTCCCTCTAGAATGGTTAAAAGAAGGATCTCTTGCCTAAGCTCTATAAACTGCAGCCTGTAACAACTACTTCAAAATTGTGGGGCCTTTTCTACCAAGTTCTTATATCTTAGGTTTAGTGTAGATATGAGCTGCTGAACATATCCACCAGGATTTCACTCTATTTCTAGAAATCCCTGGAGATGCCTCTGGGGTTTTGTCAAAACAATTTGAAAACTACTGGTCCAGTGAATTTCAGTCTGTACTATACACTTAACCTCAGGTTTATTAGGGTATTCCCCATTTTCCTTAACCCCCCCCCCCTTTTCCCAGCTCTGAACTGTTTTTTTTTTTTAAATCAACTTAATTTTTAAAAATGTTCTGACAGGCTGGAATGTGCTTTTTGAACACATAATCTCGCCTTTGCAGAGCTTGGGTCTGTGTGGCCTCTGTGCTCTTCTGGAGTCAAGGAAGCAGGGGTTTGGCCTCTGCAATAATTTATTGCTGCCTAATGAGTACACAGAATGCTAGCAGGGTTGTTACAGAAGAACCCCGTCTCCGGGGTTGCCTTCATTTGTCACCGTGCCTCTGAGCAGTTTGTTTGTCCCTGTCACTGTCTGGGAAGAGGAATGGCTGTCAGGAGAGGAAGGGAGAGACACAGGAAGACTTCTCTTGATCAAGAAATCTGGTAACATCAAACTCAGAATGATTGGGGGACAAGCAAAGCATTCTACTGAATCCCCTGATAAATTATACTTTTTGGAACAAGCATGAGATTACCATCCTTCTTTCCCCTCTGTTCCTCCCCCCCCCACAAAAAACCCCAAATTTGAGGATTCTTTTTTAATAGTATTTTCATTTTTCCAAATACATGTAAAGAAGCTTTAAACATTCATTTTTGTAAAATTTTTTGCTCCAAATTTTCCTCCCTCCCTCCTTATCTCCCTTCTCCCCAAGACAGCAAGCAATCTGACATAGGTTAAACATATGCAATTCTTCTAAACATATTTCCATATTTGTCGTGTTGGACAAGAAAAATGAGATCAAAAAGAAAAAAAACCAGGCAAACAAAAAGTGAAAATGCTATTCTTCGATCCACATTCAGTCTCCATAGTTCTCTCTCTGGATTTGATTAGCATTTTCCATATTAATTGGAATTGTCTTGAGTCACTGCATTGTTGAAAAGAGCCCAAGTCCATCATAATTGATCATCGTGTAATTCTATTCAATGTACAATGTTCTCTTTGTTCTGCTCATGTCATACCCCACAGGATTCTTAGAATTATCTTATATTTTAAATTCTTGAAGCTATAAATTTAGAAAAGAAATCCTACTTTCTGAATCTTCCTAGATAGATACAACTAGACTATCCTCAACAACAAAATACAGAGTTTATTATTAACATCTGAAATTGGCAAAATGTACTTAATTAATATTTCATGAAGTTATGTCTTTTAGGAAAACTCAGTTCAAGAGACCCAACCTCCAATTTCATCTCCACCACTTATTATACGGCCTTGCTAAGTGACCCTTGGGCTTAATCCATTTAAACTCTTTGAGCCTCAGTTTCTCTTTCTCTATCACTCTCTCTCTCTTTCTCTCTCTCTCTCTCTCTCTCTCTCTCTCTCTCTCTCTCTCTCTCTGTCTTTGTCCCTCCCTCACTTTCTCTTCCTCTCTCCTTCCTCTCCCTTTCTCCCTCCCTATCTCCTGTAAATGCCTTGGTGGTTACAGTTTAGAATCCATATTAAGAATTCATTTTGTGTATGACCCCCTGCATAAGTTTTTAATGAAAACAATTATTGTTTCTAGCAGTATTTAACAGGGCAATTTTTTTCTAAGAAATATGCCTTGTCAATATAGTATTTTACATAAAATATATTTTAAAATTAACAAAATTATATATTAGCTTTATGGAAAGTTCTTTCTATCACAAATTATAAGACTTCCCTCTATTTTTCCATAAAGTCAATTATCCTCCCAGATTCATGTACATACATACATACATATATAATCTTTCATGACTTTATTTGAGTTGATAATTTACCAGAAAAGACTCTATATTGTTCTAGAAAGTATATTTATCTCTTCAACAATAATTGTTGGTTATATATACCAACATCTGTTGCAGAAAATAATGAGGTAGAGAAATTCTATGAAAAACATTATAAATTCTCCTCAAATTAAATTACAATTAGTGACTCCAGTGCAAAGGTAATAAGAAAGATTTAGTGATAGGATGAGAGAGGAAGGTAATTGGGGGAGATAAAGAATATTTGTTGGAAAATATGCTTCAAGTACAAGAAACAAGAAGGACAAAGGTTTATAACTGTACAGAAGCCTGATGTTTCTATATCACTAATACTTTCTTTAAAAAAAAAAAAAAAAAAAGTGGGGGCAGCTAGGTGGCGCAGTGGTTAGAGCACCAGCCCTGAAGTCAAGAGGACCTGAGACCAAAAAAAAAAAAAAGCAGAGGGAAAAAAATGCCAAAAAAAAAAAAAAAAATCACCAAAAAATGAAATGGTTGTATCCCTAGTAGAAAGGAAACAATTGGTTTCCAATGCGCAAGGTATTTCTAAATAAGCTTTCTGTTAGGACAAAAATCAAAATCAATACTAAGCTAAACATAAGAATAAAAATGAAAAGTTATGTTATGCAATTTAAGCAATGTCAACCTGGTCTATTTAAACAAGCTATTGGCGTTGAAAATTAGGAAATGGATAAAAAGAACTGCTATCAGTAAAGACTATCACCATTTCCTATCTAATGTAAAACAGTCACCTAAACAACAGACCAAATTAGTACAGAAATTGCCTAAGCTACAAACTATTGATCCCCTAGCCAAGCAAGAGCAATCAAGGGAAACATCAGAATGTGACATAGACTGGTTTATAAAATCTTACAGGAAAGGATGATGGAAGATTATGAGAAATATGCATTCCACTTCTACTGATTTATGGTGACAAAATCCAAACATTCTCATCCTGTGTACACATTCTCATCCATGCTCATCTATAAATTCTCCCCCAAAGACCACCCAATTTCTAGTGGGGGACTTTCCTTTATATCATGTAACATTTTCTGGATTCCAGTAAGGCATAAAGTATGGATGGTATACAATCTATAATGTTATATTAGTGAGATCATAAACCCATCAAAGTAATATATAGCTCTCTGAGTTTTCATGGAATAATTATGAATCAGAGACAATACAAAGGTTTCTTTAGGACTAGTTTACTTATTTAGGAATGAAGAATTTTAAAAGAACTTTTGCACATATGAACCAGAGAGCCACAAATAACAGGACATTGAGGGAATATTTGTTTCTCTGGCAGTCCATCCTTATGGCTTCCAGTCCTCTGCTAGCCCCACTTCTGTGGGTGAGCCCAGGCTAACATCCCTGAGGATCTCCTCACTATTGCAGAGCCCACTTTGGCCAAATGCCCTCTTATTCCTCAGCTACTTCTGAAAATGAAGAGCTGCCCTCCCTGAGCCCAGGAGACCTGAGCCTGGCTAGCCCTGACCTTCCAGCCAAGCCCACGGTCCCCTCTGCTCTTCAAATGCCTTGGGATTATAAGGGTTGATTGGGACAGCTGCATTTCTAATCTTTCTTGCAGGATAGTGGCTATTGATCTGTTGATCATTAACAAATTAACAGATTATGCCTTGGCTATCACTTCTATTCCTAATCCTACTGGTTCTTTGATTAACTAGAGAAGATAATATGATAGTGAAAAAACACTACTTTAGGGATCAGGAAAGACCAGCCTTCCAATCCAGTTTAAAAGCTATATGAACATGGGCAGATCATGTAACCTCTCTGTACCTCAGTTGCTTATCTGGATAATAGAGATAATTCCTATAGTACCTATTTTATAGGGCTATGGTGAATATCAAATGAGAAAATAGATAGGAAGTGTTTTGTAAACCTTAAATATCTATATAAATACAAGCTATTATTGCTATCAATAATGATGATTAACCTTTTATGCAACAATAATTGAGATTTCAGCATATGGAAACAGCATTCTTTAAAAATAACTATAAGAAGGCAGTGAATGAACTAATTAATGTTTGGGGTATCAGAAAAGCCACAGTTTACTAATTTATTTATCTTTAAGTCTGTTGATGACATATATACATACATATATATATATATGTATATATAGAGAAAGAGAGTTTATTTCTCCCAAATACCATAGAGATATAAAAAATCTTGAGGATTTTATCTTATTTTATTTTAACTTCTTCAACAAATCAAAAACTTAAATAATTTTTAAAATGTTACCCTTTAAAAAAGACACTACAGCCAAAAAAACTAATTTTATGCCACTTGACAAGAGATAAAAAATTATTTAGTTGCGTTGGAATTCTTTTGTAAAGAACACATTGTTATATATAAAGTACAAAGCATGGCATTATTTCTAGGAAGTTGTTTTACTGTGCCCTAAAGGATTGTTTAATATTTTTCTCATTTACTTGAATAAAGATTTGAGTAAATGTTTATCAAATGTTCAGATGCCACCAAGCTAGGAGAGGTTGCTAACCCATTGGATGATAGATTTGGGATCCAAAATTTATTTCCAAAGTCTGGAACATTGGACCACACCTAAGGAGATAAAATTTCCTTTAAAAAAATAAAGTCTTGCTTTAGATGTTTTTAAAATCAGTTTCACAAGTACAAAGTTGAGGATGTTTTGTCTAAGAAAATCTTTTGTCTGAAAAAAAAAAAGATCTGGGGCTTTCAATGGACTATTGAATACGAAACAACAGTGGCAAGGAAAAAGAAAAAAAAAAAAAAAACCAAAAACTATTATGTTAGGTTTCATTAGGGTTAGAGGGGAAAAGAAGTATTTTTAAAATACCTACCATGTGCCAGGTACTGTGTTAAATACTTTATAAATATTTCACTTGACCATCACAATAATCCTAAAAGTTAAGTGCTAATTTACCCATTTTACAGCTTTGGAAACTAAGGCTGTCAGATTTTAAGTGATTTGCCCAGGATCACACCACTAGTAAGTATCTGAGGGTGGATTTCAGCTTAGATTTTCTTGACTCCAGGCTCAATGCTCAGCATCATCTTGCTGCTTCTAAAAGGGTCACACCATCCAAAACACGGCCATTGTACTCAGCCCTGATCAAATGATATCTGAGATATTATTGTGTTCAAGGTCTAGGAGCCACATTTTAAGATTGACATTGCTAAACTAGAGTACACATGAGAGAAAAATAACCAGGACGCTGAATAACTTTACAGTGATGTCATGAAAATTAGTTGAAATAAGAAAAGATATTTAGCCTGAAGTAGTGAAGGAGCCATGAGAGCTGTTTTCATACATTTGAAGAATTGTCGTGAAAAGGAAAGGTTCCACTTGTCCTTGGCCCTGGGATGGGGTTGGGGGCAGAAGTAAGATCAATGCAAAGATATAGACAGGTTTTATAAGAAAAGACATTCAATTTTTTGTTGTTTAGTCATTTCAGTCAAATCTGATTCTTTGCTTTTCTTGGCAAAGATATTGGAGTTGTTTCTTTTTCCAGCTCATTTTACAGATGAGGAACTAAGGCAAACAGAGTTAAATGACTAGGATCACACAGCTAGAAAGGATCTGAGGTCAGATTTGAACTCAAGAGGAAATGTCTCCCTGAGTTCAGACCCAGAGCTTTGTCCACTGTGCTTTCTGGCTGCCAGCATTCTATGAGAGTGATGCAAAAATACCTCAGGAGATTTGGGGGTCCAATACAGACACATACACACACACACACACACACACATACACAGAGTCTTCAAGCAGAAGCCGAATGTGATTGTCAACTTTACTGTAATTTATCCTTTTTTTGCAATTTGCCTGGAGCACCAAGAAATTAAGACTTTTCCCAGGGTAACACACCCAGTATGGCTCAGAGGTAGATTTTAAAACTGTGCCTTCCTAACCCCAAGGCCTGCTCTCTACCAACTAGCCTTTGCTGCTAAAACAAATACAGAAATGAAGAAATTCCTCCCCTCTGGGAACTTAGATTCTGAAGACTTCAACATCAATAAACCTTATACCCAAATTGTCAATTTTTTTTTAAGTATCTTATAGCTTTATCAAATACTAGTAAAACAAATCATAGACATCAAAACAGAAAAGTCTTTATTACGGAGATTTATACTTATATCCACAGAGCCTGGTGAAATTTAGATGGGATTTTTTGGTATAAGAGAATTGGTCTGGTTATTGAAACCAGATCAGCAAAGTAAAACTGCCTTACATCTGACCTGGAACATGGAAACAGTTTTATTCTAGAAAATTTAATGTTAATAACTCAAACAGGGATTTACCTATGGAATATGTATTAGTAACAGCAAATAGCACCTGAAAAAGACTGACGTTGAAGGAATATAACATGTAAGGATCTCTGGGTTGAACTTTTATTACCCTGAGGACAATGTGCTACTACAAAATGGTACTCTTACTCTCACAAGTTGTGTGCTAAGGGGAAGAACACCCTGACCTCTATTAGCAGCACCATTTCAATAAACCACAGAAACTAAAAAGAAGAAAAGTAGAGTTTGAAGACTTGAGGTCAGCTTTAGGACAGCTGTTCACAAGCATAGGCTAACCAAATTTACCCATTTTATTATCAGAGCTCAGAAATCAGGTTAAAATGTCATTGTGTCATTTGACTGAAAATCCCGAATTAAATTTTTTTTGTAATAATACACATCTTTATAAATAAAACAATAGACAGGAGTATGATTGAGCTAGCTCATATTAGCTGAAGATAGCCCAAGTATTAAATTTCAGTTTGACTTCAAAAATGGTGAACATTACAAACTAGGTTTGATTGTTTTGTTGATATTCTAGATTTTAAAAAGTGATGGAGAAAATTTTAATAAAACATTACATCTAAAAGTATATCTTTCATTTTTTTTTCTAGAGATCTGATTGTTAAACATTTACCAACACACACTGTTGCTATGTGATATTATACAAATAGTGGCTTCATTAGCGAAAGGAAATTCATTATCATCTCTGTTTCAGAGCAGGCAGATGGACCATTTAAATGAGCTAAAAAAGGTCTACTTAACACCCAGAAAGACTACATATCAATTAAAGGAAAAGCTTTTAATGTTTTATCTTAAATATATCATATGATTATGTTTGCCAGCAGCCTTGAAAGATAAGAGGATGAGGTCTTTGAAGGTGGGAGCAGTATTAATATTTTTTTCATTTCCTAAAATCTATCTCATTCTTTCTAAGAGTACTTATAAGTAATTTAGTATAGGCATTTTCAAAATCTATAAAGTACCCATTTTATTAGTCTTTTTGGTTATACAAAACAATGTATTTCGAGTAGGTCACAGGATAATGAAATAGCAACAAGTGAACTATTACCAAAAAATGACAATAAAAAAGGACAAGGAGCTAGTTGGTTTTTTTTCTGAAAACTTTGCCTCCAATAATAAAAATGTTTTTACAAATCATTATTTTAAGCAAGATGACACAAGTAATCCTGTCTCTCCAACAGATACTGAAAATTCATTAAGGAACTGTACAGTTCATCTCATAGGATACCCTATCCTTTAATAGCATTATTTTGAATTTACATAAATGTCTTTTCTCCAAAATATCTAAATAGAGTCCATTTCAGATAATAACTGTATTGTTTATTTGAGACTTATTTTCTTTAATTTTTTTTGTGACTGACTATGAGATTCAACAGATGTTACTATTAGAATTAATAGAAAATTAGTAGATTTTCTGAGTCCCTGGAATGATTAGTAAAAATACCCAGAGAGTGATGTTCACAGGGTTTGAAAGATTTGTCATGAAAGTGAAGTAACTTGTCAATGATTATTTGTATGCAGTTTTTCTTTTCTGGGAAATTTGATGAGGGGAGAGAGTGGAGATGAAGAGAAGAATCAAGAATCCTTTAAAAGTGAAATAAACCCAAACTTATTTTCAACTCCAGAGAAAATTGTTTGGTGAAAATTTGAACTGATCTGATTCTAACTTGTTTTGTGTAACTCAGAAGGAAAGATTTTTTTTCTCTATAATTTGCAAATAACTTGAAAAGACCTTGAGGGTGAAAGATAATTTAGGAACAGCTAAATCCCAGCATACTAGTAAGACCTCTTCAGAGGAACAGAATCTGCAAGAATTTGAAACAAAATGTTAAATAAGGAAGTTACCATCCTAAATTGCTACAGAAATCTTTGGGGCAAGCATAGAATGACATTGTACTCAGTTTTAAGTTGCATAACTGCAGCATTTCACATCCTTGTGAATGAAGGGAAGAGTTCTATTATTGGACGTGTTCATAGGGTATGTATAAGAAGAATACCAAAAAAAAAAAAAAGGAAATGAAGGTTGCAGCAATTCTCTTTCATTATATAATTTTATCATTTCCTAGTTGCTGAATTAACATTTTACCTTTCAACAAAAAAATCTCAAAGGTTTATGTTGTAAAGTCAACATACATAATTAAATTCACATCTTTTAATAAACAGATAATGCATTGAGATAGATTGGAAATGATTGATGATGTTCTGCTAAGGGCTGCAGATACAAGTGCAGAAAGTAAGTGAACAAGATAGTCCTTGCCCTTGAGATGCAAGCATCTTATTCTACTAAAAGTTTTGATCAAGGCAAAAATTTAAAATAAATGAATGCTTAGCCTTTGTAATAATGATGCACAAGCCATAAGAATGCCTAATTTCTGTTCACTGAAAACAAAGATTTGACAATAAATCTTTACCCATGGCTCAAAATAACATAGGATCATAGTTTTGAAGAAGCCCTCAAAATGTTACCTCACCTTCATTTTTACCTGGATAAGAATCCAGGTCTTACACCTGGATGACCATTAGAGACATATTGCAAAAGTTCCCATAATGACAGTGCCTTGAGAAATGTTCAGAGTTACTATCTAACTCCTTATAAAGTTAAAAAATTGAAGTTTTTCTTAAAACACTACCCACTGCTCTGGTGTAGAATAATTTTTACTTTAGCCATCTAAAATAGATGGTTAACCATCTGTGCTTTTTAGGGATCTGGAGATAGAAATTCTACAAGCCTGCTTGATGACCTTTTCTAGTATACTGACCACTTCACTGGGCTGGTGAAAAGAATAATAATCATTTTTCTCATTATGAAATTATAGTTTATTTAATAATTATCTAGCATTCAACAAAACTAAGTAAATATACAACGTTCATTTGGGTTAACTTGGTTAAAAGCACATTTTGAATATTTTTATTTTTGATGTGTCCCCAGACCTGCTTGTTTTGTGACATCATTATAACTTTTTGAGTTTAATTTTTATACTGAGGAAACCCATTTTAGAAAGATAATCTAAGAATATTCTGTTTTTCCTTTTAATCATGAGCAGCTCTGGTTATTCTAAGAGTTTTGGCCTGAAAGGATGTTTTATTTTTCTCTAAATGAGAATAAGCGCATGTTGAGTTCTGTTGACCTTTCTCAATATGCATTTGCCTGTTGCTACCTGACCTTTGGAGCATTTGGCTACATTTCCAAAAATATTTGTCAGAATGTCTTTCTAGGTCAGTTATTGGAAACTTCATTTTCTCTCCTAAGCTATTCCTGTGATTTCCCACAGCATTTAGAGAGCAACAGAAATCAGATAACACTCCTCAGAAAAGACAGCAAATCAGAGATATAGATAACATAAATGATTAAAGACAAAATTGTGGTGCTATTATTTTAGAAGTGTCATGTACAGTGTGGTTAATGTAAGAATGGGATTTTACTGACATCTTAACAACTCATTTACTGTGTGTAGAATATTCACAAAAAGTGATTATGCTAAGAGTGCATTATTTTAAAAGATTTAGATTCTCCTGACTCCAGGGCTGGTGCTCTATCTACTGCGCCATCTAGCTACCCCCAAGATTTAGGAACATGATGGTGATTATGAGCACTGAACTCTGTAATGTTGGGGCATGCGGTTGAATTTTGTGTCTGCCACATATAGGCTGTGTAATCTGGGACAAGTCATTTTCACTGCTGTGTGCCCCATTTTTTTCAACCTGTAAAATGAAGGAGTTATATTAGATGCCATTGGTCCTCTTTGAAAATAAGGATGAACAGTTCGACTAAAGATGATCTAAGGTCCCTTCTAGATCTTAAACTATAAACCTATGGAAAAGTAGAAAGCATCATTTCTTTTTTTAAAATTCAAGTTTAGATTTTTAAAAATTAAAAATTAAATTTTGTTTTTCTTAGCAAAAATCTACTCTTTCTCTCTCCTACAACTTGAGAATTAAAGAAAAATAAAACACCTCTTGTAAAGATATACTGTCAAGCAAAACTTGGTCATGTCTAAAAATGTTTCATTTTGCAATCTGATACTTTCATTTCTCTCTCTCTGGAGATAGGTAGAATATTTCATCATCAGTCCTCTGGAATCATAGGTGATCATTACAGTTTTCAGAGTTCCCAAGCCTTTCAAAGTTGTCCATTTTTACAGTATTGGTGTTAGTGCATAAATTATTCTTCTGCTTCTACTCACTTTGGTCCCTCTACATAATTTTATATGTTTGCCGAGGTTTCCTTGAAACATAACCTTCATCATTTGTTCCAACACAATAGAATTCCATCACATTTATATACAATAACTTGTTCAGTCACTTCTTAATTTATGGGCACCCCCTCTCAGTTTCCAAATCTTTTCCATCATAAAAAGCTACTAAAATATTTTTGTACATCCTTAGAGTTTGTTTTGAAAAGTATTATTTCTTAATGATAAAAAACAAAAGGCTATTTTGATACACTTGTTGGTCTGTATACACATAATCTCTGAGAATAAGCTTCATTCATTTGCAGCAATTTCTCCTGGTTTTCAGCCACAATTCACTTGATCCAGGATATCTAGTAGAACTAAAAACTTCCTTTAAGTTAATGCAGATGTTTATAAGATAGAAAAGAGTAAATATAACATTTACTTCTTGTTTATCCTTTGGGAAAGATTAAATGTCACGGACTTCTTCCAGATTTTAATGGATTGAACTGGCTTCATGCTTTAGTGACTTTTTTGGGGGGGAGGGTATATTTTTCCATGCAACCTTACCTTAAGGATAACTAGTGAACCTGCTGGGAGCTTAAGTAAGGAAGTCAAAGATGTGACTGTCACCAGGAAAACATGTTTGCCAACAAATTAGGTGTTTGGTTAAGAGGATCCTTTCCGCCATTTCTCCTTCCCCAAACACACTTTAGGTGCAGTAATCATGAGTAAATTCCAAAGTTTCTTTGACTCTCTCAAAGGACTTCCCAATTGATCCTCTGACATATCTTGATGAACAGTGAAAAAAAAAAAAAATGTGATCTGGGGCCTATTAACAATGATTTCTGAATCATCCTTAGAGGATGACTCCTTTCTGCACATCATTGTTGTATTGATCTTTTATCATAATATAGTGATTGATCTTATGTCTTATGGGGGTGAGGGGGGAGGAATCTTACAAAAAAAATGTTTACAAAGAATCTTTACAAATAATTGGAAAAATAAAATACTATTAAAAATTTTAAAGAGATATATACTGCTTAAAAATCTTCAGTAACTCCTCTTTGCCTATTTTTATAGGAAAATCTATAGTCCAAATCCCCATAATTTTCTTCCTTCTTATTAGTTTCTAGTTTGTGTTTTAACTGTCTATAAATATTCTCTCTGATTAAGTGGATTTAACTGTACAGGGTGTGTCCCCTAAAACAGACCTTGAGCATTACTTTATAAACACCTTAAAGTCATACCATTTCCTTCACCAAAAATGTTTTTCCACTTTTCTCCCTTACTTTCTAGTCTTACCCCATCTTTAAGAGTTTGCCTAATTCTTTACCCACGGTGATTTTTGTTGTTGTTCCTCCAAACTTCTTTTCATGTACTATCTACACCAAATATTTGACACTAGTGGCCAAGAATCATTTTGGACTCTTAGTTTTTTCTGTGTGTGTGTGTGTGTGTGTGTGTGTGTGTGTGTACATATGTTTATGTGTATATGTATGTATTCCTATCCTCCCCCAATTAGATTATGAATTCAATGAGGACAGGATTGTATTATATAATTTTTTCTATTTCCAAAAGCATTTAATATAGTGCCTTGTACATAAAAGCCCACAGTTAGAGATGTGCTAGAACTGTCCTGAACCTGCTTGCAAAATGACTGATAAATTTCAGTGTGAACATTTACATCTCAAATCAAGGATCAATTTATTATTTTGTTGATCATTTAGACCAGTGGTATCAAACTCAAATTGAAACAGAGGTCACTGGTACATTAAAGTCCCTGTGGATATATATTGACTTAGAAGTCCATAGGTTGACATTATCTATATTTTACTGTATTTTTATTTTGTTAAATATTTCCTTATATTTTAATCTGGCTCTGCACTGGAAATGTTGTCAGCCACATGCACAGTGTATTTAACATCTCTGAACTTAAGAACATGATAGGGAAATGGCAATAAGAGAGATTAAACTTTTAATTATGTCATGTACAGTATAAATTTTCCCCTCTAGAGAGCATGTTAACATTTACCAGCACATGACTGCCCCAGTACACATTTGACCAAGAAGAAAAATTCATAGTAACATAGGACTGAGAATTGGAAAAGGCCTTCAAAGACATCCAATCCATTTTACAGATGAAGAAACTGATACCGTAAGTGATAAAACCACTTGCCTAACAGGAAGTTTATCATGGAGCCAGACTTATTGATTGATAAATCTTTTTTTTTTTAATAGAATGTTCCATATTAGGTTGTCTTATTTATGGAATATATATAAAATAAACTGTGTCATACAAAATGAAAAATAGAATAATTCCTACTTGTCTATCACTTCAAGTCAATAGTTTGATATAGTGGAATGAGCATTGACTTTGAAAGCAAAGGACCTGTATTCAAATCCTGTCTCTTGTACGGCCATGGATAAGTTATTCAACCTCCACAGACATCAGTTTTTCTCATCTGCAAAATAAAGAGATTTGACTGAATGGCTTCGGACGTTTCTTCTAGTTCTAGATTTATCGATTCTTTGGACTTTAAGGACCTGTGGTATAGCAGGAGAAGAGAAGTGTCTAGAGCAAAGCCTTTGGAAACATCCATGGTTAGTGGTAATGACTTGGATGAAAAACAAACAAGAGAGACAGAGAAATGGTTAGACAGGTAAGAAGAGAATCAAAAGATAACAGCCTGGAAAACTTAGAAGGAAAAGAATATCTAGGAAAAGAAGATGAAAGACAGTGTCAGAGTTTTCAGAGAGATCAACAAGGATGAGAATTTTATAAAGGTGGTTAGATTTGATAATTAAATATCATTGTTGACTTTGCAGAGAGCAGTTGCCTAAAATGAGAAGATCAGAAGACAAAAGGTTTGAGTGAGAGAAGACAAAATAGGCAACAGTTGTGAAGATTTTCTCAAGAAGTTTAGCTAAAAATGGAAATAAGAAATATAGGACTATAACCAGCAGAACTTATGGAATCAAACAAAGGCAGTTTATAGGGGGAAGACGTAGTTATGTTTGTAGACAGCAGGAAATGAGTCATTGGATAAAAAGAAAGTGGGAATGATAAAGGAAGCAATCCACTGGAGATGACATGAAGGGATGAAGCATGTATTTGCCTTGGCAAAGAGAGGATTCAGTTCTTCAAAAGAGGCAGAGGTGAAAAGAGAGATTTATTTCACCTAGGACTAAATAAATAGCTATCTGTGCTCCCCCCATAAATCCAGTGATGACTGATAGCATCCTAGAAGAGGAGACTCCCCTACTCTATTAGACTCTGAGGCACTTCCAGGTATAAAGAATTTCTGTGTCCAATATAGTACATTTAGTACTTCTGTAGTTCCTCATCAGCAGTTGTGAAAGAATCTGGGCACTGGACCTATATATACCTTTCAAATAGACTTTGGACATCAATAGAAACAGAAATTCTGTGATCTGTATGTTGGAAAATGAATTTTTAAAATTTTAACTGATATTTTTGCAGGGGGGTTTCTACTCTTCATAATTTCTCCCAATATCCCTTCTTCTCTCCCACTCTCAGAGAACCATCCTAGATAACAAATATAAAGGAAAAAAAGAGGAAAAAATCATCAAAAATGAGTGATACATTTTTTCAAAGTCTGAAACTATGTTCATTATACCAAACATCTGAAAAGATGGAGCAATACTTGTTTTTTACAATTTTGTAATATTAGTTTTTTATTACCTTTGTAGATGATATAGTCATTATGTATATTGTTTTCTTGGTTCTGTTCTGTTTACTTTTCATCTGATCATATAAATCTTGCAAACTTCTCTATATTCATCATATTTTCCATTTCTTATAAACGAGAATTATTTCATTATATTCATGCATCACAATTTTTAGCTAATTCCCAAATGATGTATAGACTTTATTTTTAATTCGTTGTTGTTACAAAAAGTGCTGCTATCAATATTTTAGTGTATATGGTGACTTAGAAAATTATTTTCAGTGTGTAGTAATTCCCATAAAACAGATTTGATGTTGTAATAAGGCATCAAATGGGGTCATAAGGAAGGGATAACTAAGTTACCAGTTTCTCAGATGCCTGAAAATAATATGAAAAAACTTTAACAAAGGTATATATTTCCCCCATAACCTTTTTGTCACCACTCCTGCACCTGCCACATGCTACTTCTGCTCTTGCCCTTCTGTTCTCACAGCTTCCTCCATCAAGAACCATTCAGGTTATTCATTCTGTCCTACTTCCTCCCTCCAAATACAATAGAAGAACTCTACTGTGTTTTTTTGCATTGAAAGTGAAATCTGTTCTATTCTGGGTGTATACTTTTGTGTCTGTGGATGGTGTGAAGATAGTTGTATTTTTTTTTTAATAAAGAAAGGCTCTAATAAATAGAAAAGGTTCCCACCCCTTTTCAGTAAAAATAAGCAGATATAGTTAGTCTCTCTGGGGCAAGCAGCTGGGATAGGGCACATTATTTTCAAGGTTGCTTTCTCAAAGTCTGATCCTGTTTCTTAATATTGTTTCTCATTTCTTTTTCAGCAACGAAATTGTAAGGAGTGATTTGAAGAAGCTGCCAGCACTTCCCACCCAAGCATTGAAGGAGCATCCATCCCTAGCTTACTGGTAACCTACCCATAGATCTCCAGATTTTAGTCATTTTTTTGCCTGAAGCTTTCCTTTCTCTTGCATGCCAAAAATGAAATCTCCTCACCTGTCTATTCCTCTGCCAGGGTAACTAGAGAGAATTCTCCCATCAGTTCTTTGTCCTATGAGCAAATATATTTCAATAATTTTAGGAGTACATTAGACTTTTTTTGAAGGGAAGGGCTTTTTGTGAAAATATATATTATATATAATCTGGGTGCCAAAACCCTGAGAAGCAGTGATTTTTGTTTTTAATTTGCTCTCTATAGTTTCAGTTTGGAATCCAAGCTGACTTATATCTACTTCTAGAGTTTAATTTTGAGAACATATTATCATCTAATGTCACGTATTCAAAGTATCATGATGTTGAAGGAATGACAAGATTTTTTTCTTTTTTGCAAAAGAGATAGGGCCATCTTTTACCTCTCCCTTTTATTTCTCCAAAACCGGCTGCCATGTGATATAATATTCTAGTTATGTATCCAATATAGTACACTTAGTATTTCTGTAGTTCCTCATCAGCAATTGTGAAAGAATCTGGACACTGGACCTATACCTTTCAAATAGACTTTGGACATCAATAGAAACATAAATTCTGTGATCTGTATGTTGGAAAATGAGTTTTTAAAATTTTAATTGATATTTTTGGACTTTCAGTGGCTGATTATAAGCTCAGTGTTTTGTTCATGAATAAGTAGGAGTGACATTCTTATAATGTGTATTGAAGTGATCTCTGATTTTTCCCCCCATTTCCTAAAATTAATTCCAGGTTTCTTAAAATCATTTGTAAGATAACTTCCTAGAAAACTTTAGAACTCTTTGCTCTTTGAGAGTATAAAACAGTATTCAGAAAATAGCATTCTGAAATAGCTACTGTAGGCGGTTGAACAACAAAAACAAAATTTACATGTTAGAAGTAAGTCAGCCCTGATATACTAGAAGATGGCCCTTTTTAAAACATTTATAAATTTACATTCTGAGGTACATGTATTGCCAATGTTTCACTTTGCCTGGACACATTTTCCTCTGAACAAACTAATATTTCTAAAACCAAGGTATTTTTAGGAAGCTTCTTCACCTAATAGAGAGCATGTCTTAATATTAGAAATTCATAACATGTTTATACTTATCTTGTAAAAGCCCTTTTGCCTAAGAGACAGAATACTACTTAGGGAATTATCCTAGAAGTTGGGAAATCTGTGTAATTCCCATGATAGAGTTGTCCTGATTTTCATTGTAATCATATCATGCTAAATTCACCTCTGTGATTTTGTAAAATCATATCCTATCAGAGCTGGAAGGAACTTCAGTAGTCCAAACCTTTCATTTTCCAAATGGGAAAATTGAGGCCCAGAGAGGAGAAATGTCTTGTATGGGATTAGATATCTAGTTAGTGATAAAACAAGGTTAGGCTTTCTTCAATTCTAAATTGAACATGTTACTGCTATTCTTTTAAAAAAATAAAAAAGCTATATAAGAGAGTACATAATGGTTGTTTGTTTTGTAATGTACTATTTTGTAGAATTATAATTGACTGAATAGAACAAAGACTATTTAACCCACAGGCAACTGAGCTGCATAAATTTCCAGACCTATAGTCTTTCAATTGAGTGCACACACGCGCGCACACACACACACACACACACACACACACACACACACACACACAAAATTTTTTTTTCTTTTTCCTTGTTCTTTCAAACCCACAGGCTATCATCTCCATGTTTCTTCTGCCCTCTGATAATTGTACATCTTACAATGTAGTTCCATAATTCTACCATTAATGCACATGACTGCACTTTCAGGAGGCCAGTAGTGAAAGGGATGGGAATAGAAGAGGTAATTAGGATTAGAGAATATTTGCCATCAACAATCAGAAGGAAGAAGATTGACCTGAACAGATGTAGTCACTACTTATCTTTTAGCTTAGGGGAGAGATCCATCTTTATTCCTCAGTCACATCTGTCATTTTCACCTATTTCCAAGCACTTTGCAGTCACTTATGGCCATTGGTTTATCATTTGCACATTAATGAATTCATTATCTCCCACTCATCCAGAATTCTATAGATTCCATGAAAAAACTTTAAATTCTAATAGAATCACATTTATTAATTTTCATCATGAAAATATTTTACATGTATTACATAATTATACAAGAGTCCTAACAAGTAAAAAGGAATTTTCTTCCCTCGTCTCCTTCTCTTTCCCTCCCTCCTCCACCCCCTTCTTCTTTTCCTCCTCTTCCTCCTCTCTCTACTCACACATAAGCATACATCATTCATATATTCATACATATAAGTTCCCCCAACTTTATTCTTATGCTCTCTTTTTGATATACAGATTTCTTTACCCATTACCTCCTTTAGTCTCCCATTCACAGACAACAATCCATACTTTTTCTATTTTCATTCATCACCCATCCCTTTTAGGGCCACACTATTCTTGTCCATGTGCCCCCATTGAGATCCAGGTCCGGAATCACTGGACTCCAGGTCGGGAATCACTGGACTCCTTGGTTTTTCTCAGGATGATTGGGGTATAAGTCTGGGACTTTTGTTTTTCAAGCATGTCCATTCAAGCTGCATTACTTGGTTCCTGTATAAACAAGTCAGTAGCATGGACTGCCCTGATAATTCACTGCTGATTGAATAGGGCTCTTTTCTCTTTGATTTTTTTTTCATTGTTATTGGCAGATATTCAGTGCAACCTATTTATTTGGAATTTTTTTCAGCAAAAGCCTTAAGGAAGGCTATTTATGTAATTATATTTCATATATATACATACATATGTGTGTGTGTATATATATACATGTACATGTGCATATGGCATATGCTTAGTATAGAAAGTAGAATCAAAATTATCTATAATCCAAAGATGCTTGGGGGGATTTCTTCCTGGTTTTGAGCTATCATCATCCATCACCCATGTCAAATATTATACACTATCAGATGGGAAGAAATATTCCGACTCATAAATCTGAATACCAACCCAACCCTTCTCCTCCCTAACCTAGAATCATAGACTCAAGGGCTGGAAAATAACTTGATATCATGTAGTCAAGCCACTTCATTTTAGAGATGAGAAATATGTAGTTCACAGAGGATAAGTGCCTTACCCATGATACAGTTAGTAAGTGGAAGATCTATTGAGTCCTTGAATTCAAGTCTTTAACTGTTAAGAATCCAGTGCAATTTTCACTACATTATCTGTGTTTTTGTTTTGCTAAGTTAAGCTTATACATCCCTTAGAAATTCTGCTGTTATTCTTATTCACATTATTTTTTTGTGTCATACATCCTTCAGAAGAAAGCAGTATACAGAACAGATTGCCAATCTGGATCAGGGAAGGTATTAAGCTACTCAAATGGAATGTCTAATGAAATATCCCAATATTGTGACCTTGTTCTAGCTTACTTAATCATTCTTTCATGCCTCAAATTCATCTGTAAAATGGGACTAACTATAGCAATATATTTCCCATAAGGTAAGTGAGAGAGAATAAAAAGCCTCAGGATATAATTAGAAAGTAATGAAAAGTACTTGTTGCTGCATAATAATGTAAAAACCCTTTCTGCTGAGATTACCCTCCTCCTCTCTCCCACTCACATATAAGCATACATCTTTCATATGCTCATGTATATAACTCCCCCCCAATTTTATTCTTATGTTCTCTTTTTAACATGCAGATTTCTTTACTCCTTACCTCTCCATAGTCTCCATTTCACACATAACAATCCATAGTTGTTCTTTTTTCATCATTTAACTCCTCTGAACCTCTGTCTTTCCTTTTATAAAATAGATAGAATATTTGTACTAATTATCTCACAAGACTCATCTGAAGGAAGCACTTTATAAACCTTTGAGAACTACAGAAATACTGTTACTACCACTGTTCCTTTTTTTTTTTTTTTTTTTTTTTTTTTTGCTTTTTGCTGAGGCAATTGGGGTTAAGTGACTTGCCCAGGGTCACACAGCTAGGGAATGTTAATTGTCTGAGACAAAATTTGAACTCAGGTCCTCCTGACTTCAGGGTTGGTGCTCTATCCACTGTGCCACCTAGCTGCCCCTACTACCACTATTCCTAATACTCCTATTATCACCACCATCACTACCACTACCAATAAAGGTATTACTAGCAAGGGCAATTTTAATTTAGACAGTGCCAAGCCTAAAACTAGTCCATAGTTAGCATTAGAGTTAGGTTCTCCTTGTGCTGACCCCAATTGCTTTCATAAAGCTGGTTTATGATAAAACAACCTATAAGTGATCCAGGAATAATTATGTTGATAAATATTTAACAACTGTTTCTCTGGGGATGAGCAGTAAAGTGGCTCAGCGGACAAAGTGGTAGTCTTGGAGTCAGGAAGACTCATTCTCCTAAGACAAATCTGACCTCAGATACTAACTATGTGACTCTGGGCAAGTCACTTAGTTCTGTTTGCCTCAGTTTCCTCATCTGTAAAATGAACTGGAGAAGAAAATGGCAAACCAGTCCAGTATCTTTGCCAAGAAAACTCCAAATGGGGTCACAAAGAGTTAGATACAAATGAACAGTAACATCTCTGGAGATAAAATGCCTGGGAAAAAAATTATTTTCTCCATTACTTTCTTTCTTAAGTCTAAAAAAGACAGTCAACAACAACCCACAAAATAAACCAAGCCCAGGTTCATAGCCTTTGCTGATGTCTAAGGTGTTAATACTTACACTGAAAATGTAATCATTAGCTCCTGCCATTTCAAACTGCCATCAAACCCTTGGTTCTCCCTATTCTAGGCTGTTTCTCAGCAGTGAATCCTACATCACTCAGGAGCTAAATGGCAAAAGACTTGGGTATCTCAAGCATTTGTGTGTTTTTCAGCCTCATATTCTTTGTCATTGTTCATCATAAATGAGTTTATATAGGACAGAAGAGGTTTAAATTGAGGCTTTAAAAAGGAAGCAAAAAATATTTAGTTGTTATGGTATCACCAAATTATCCCAGATAGTGGAGAAGAAAGAAGGCCATGTTTAGCTTGGAGAATCCCATCTGCAATGGTTAGCCTTTTACTTTAGGATATACTAGAGGGAGCATTGGTGATGAAACCAGAAAACTTACTCAAACTTTCCCTGTAACTCATCTCCCTTTTATCTTCTTTAATAAATCATTTAACCTCTGATAACCCCAATTTCCGCATTTGCAAAATTAAGAGGTTGGACTAGATTGCCTTTGCTCTGGAATAGGTCTTTTTTTAGCATTAAATCTGTGATCTGTCATCACCAAATCTGACTGCTGGAAAACTAAACAGCTGAAGGACTGGCTGACCATTTTTACGTGTTTTATTGGTGACTATGTGCATAATTAAAAGTTAACACTGGGCTCTGCATAAGATGAAAATTAAAAAAAAAAAAGTAACAGCGCCATGTAATATGACTCAGACTCTAAGAACTGACTTTGCAAAAATCCTATGTGCTATAGCATGAACGATTTAGTGTAGGAGATGGGTGGGGAGACCCCACAGTGCAGAGAAGCTGATAAGCAGCTGTGGCACAAGCTGCTGCCCACTTGAAACTAACTTTCATTATCTAGTGCGAAATAGGCCACTGTAAATTCATAGGTATATGGGTACCCATGTAAAGGTCCATGGGCCTAACATCCCTTCTGTTCTCGAGGGAAATGCTGCTCCGTGATTTCCTTTGCCACATTAGCATTAATTTTTTCCCCATGACTTGGAGTAGACTTGCTCAGGTGAAAAAAGCCTCAGCAAATCTCTTTATATTCTTAGAAATCATAAAAATAGCTGTCCTAATGACAGCTTTTTACACATCCTGCCTCCTTTCTTTGGGAGGGAGCAGTTGATAATAGTAACAGTCTACATCTAAAGCTTTCATCTTTACAAAAATGCTTTCCTAAAAGAACACTGTGAAGTCTAAGCATGATTATGAATTTTTACATTTTACAGACAGCTAAATCGAAAGGTTAAATTACTTGCCCCAAATCATGTATTAGAAAATAGCATATCATATATCATAGGAAGAGCCAGAGCCAGGATTCAAACCCTATTTTAAATCCAATACGTTTCAAAATTCTGTGGGAAAATTCTTGTTGAAAAATAGAATGCTGTGTGTTTATACAGAACGTTTCAAATGAGCTCAGGATGATTTGTAAAAATATACATATCTCTGTCATACATACACAAAAAAATCTCAAAATATTAGAATAAAGGGGGCAGCTAAGTGGTTAGAGCATCAGCCCTGAAGTCAGGAGGACCTGAGTTCAAATCTGGTCTCAGACACATAACACTTCCTAGGTGAGTGACCCTGGGCAAATCACTTAACCCCAATTGCCTCAGCCAAAAAAATAAAATTAGAACAAAGAAAGAGGAAACTTTAGGATAAGTAAAATAGGTCTTGATTCTGCACCTTTACTTCCTGTGGATCTTGGGCAAATCACTTAACTTTTCTAAGATTCAGTTTCCCTATTTGTAAAATGAAGTGGCTGAACCAATGAATTCTAGAGTAACTTTTAGCTATATATCTATAATTCTATGATTTTTGTGAAGGACTATTCTGTATAGTACATAGAAAATTCATTGAATTTGTTGTGCCAAAACATAGTACATGCTAAAAAATAGTCCAGAGCAGGATTCAAACTCAAGATTGCCCTGATGCCAAGTTCAGCCCTCTCCCCACTTTGCCATGCTGCCTCCCCTTCATGTTATGCTCATCACTCACTGCCTCTCTGTGTCTCTGTTTCTCTCTGTGTGTCCCTGTCTCTCTCTCTCTCTCTCTCCCTCTCTCTCTCCTTTTTTCTCCCCTCCCTTTCTCTTTCTTTCTTTCTCTTTGGCTCTCTATCTCTTTTTCTCTCTTTGTCTCTCTCTCTCTGTATCTCTCCCTCTGTATCTCTCTCTTATTCTCTCTCTGTGTGTCTTATTCTCTCTTCTTTTTTCTCCCCCTTTCTCTTTCTTTTTGTCTCTTTATCTCTGTTTCTCTCTCTCTTTGTTTTCTCTGTCTCTCTGTGTGTATTTCTCTCTCACACAAACACTCATCCCCACCTCCCTCCAAAATTTCTGCAAAAGCAATACAGTAAGGTCTTAGCAATCTGCAAGAGGCTTTTCCCAAAATCTGGTCTTCCATTACAGCACTGTATCTTTGACTGAAGGGCAAGCTGGAGTTCTTTGAGAAAACTGTTTCTTAATGAATCTCTAGGCAGTCTGTATGAGATATCTTTTATAATGAGAATGAAAATGGCATTGCAGTAAGGAAAAAATCTCTTCTACTGGAGTTGTCTGGTCCTGGAATCGCCCAGGAATAATCAGTCCTTTGAGGAGAAGTAGTTCAGGTATTCACTCATTAATAGGAGAACTACAATAATTAAATGATATTTCTTCTATTTCCAGTGAGGACAGAGTAATAGAACACTACAAGAAACTGAACGGTCAAACCAGAGGCCAAGCAATTGTAAAGTAAGTGGAAACTCTCCAGTGTTTATGAAGATTGTTTATTTGAAAAGTTCCTATGTGAGAACCATTTAGTTATTTTCTGGAAGACACTTCCCTGAGGATAATGTTTCCATTTTACCTTCAAGTTAATGCCTGATGAAGGAAATCTTCGATGCAAAAGAGTAAAGAATAAACTGCTTTTACTAACTGACAACCCTGGCATATTTTCTTTTTGTGTTCATGTATTGCATTCCTTATTCTACAGCTATATGAGCATCGTAGAGTCTCTTCCTACATATGGAGTACATTATTATGCAGTAAAGGTAAGTGACTCCAATGGGGAAATCCATTTTTTTGAGGGTAACAAATTTCGTTTTTAAAAATATCCCTCTAAGTTTTCCATTGAAGCATACTTAAGATTTTTTTTGTTTGTTTTATTCCTTTGGTTAAAAGGACTATATGATTCAAGCACAGAACTTAAGACAATTATTAAATTCTGTTCCTTCCAATTGGAATGAAAAAAAAAAAAAAAAAAAAGCAATAGCATACAAGAGGCCAAACTGGACACAATAAAAGCTAAGCAATTATAAGTAACAACTCTTTTGAAAAATCCCATATATAAACATAAGACTTTTTAATATTCCATATATATGCTAGGTGGCATAGTGGATACAGCTCTGGGCCTAAAAGCAGAAAAACCAGAGTTCAAATCTGGTCTCACACATTTATATGAAATCCTGACCAAATCACTTAATTTCTGTTTGCCTCAGTTTACTTAAAAGTAAAATGGGGATAACAGAGAATATACTGATTTTATTCCTTCCTTCTGTCTTTTCTTCAGACTTTCTAATCCATGTCATTAATTCAAGTTCCATTAATCAACTCAACTTCAATAATGCAGCCAAATGTTAGGATATAAACTGGAAAACCAGGACTGAAGTTCACATGATATATCCAGAACTGCTCTTATTTAATCTAGTTACCTTATTCAGATTGCATTCACTGAGTTTACTTTGAAGACCCAAAATGTATAATAAAAACCTTCTTCACATTGTTTTGTCTTCATGGGAAATGGAGGATAATTGGTCACCATCATCAATTAATTAACCCTTCATACATTTTTGAACAGAATTCCAAGTTAGAAGGGCTTTTGTGGTTCCTAAGTTATCATATAGAATACTCTTCTTCAGCTTGGGTCTCTTGGGCTATTCTTTGCTAATTTTGGCTGAGTGACTTGTATAAGAACCTATAATGGAATCATAGCTAGCCTGTCATAGTATCTTCCAATCCTGAGGAACGAATCAAGCATTTGCTAAATACCAATTACAATACAAAGTGTTTATAATTATGATTTCATTTGGTCTCACAACAATGCTGGGAGGTAGGTTCTGCTAACCTAGTTGTCTTTGAGTTATAAAACTCACAGGCCCACTAGATTATAACCAAAGAAACCTGTGGCTAATCTAGCTATTTGAAGGAAAGGAGTTTATTAATCTAAGGAGATTACGAATTCAATATACTTTGGCTTTAGTATTGAGAAGCACTCCCATTTTTAAATTAGAATCTTTTAAGAGCTATTAAATTCATTCCAATTTGCCTTGCTATTGATGCAGAGAAAGAAAGAAAAAAAAACAGGAAAAGTTCCATATATTATAAGCGAAGCCTCATGGAAACAAAGTTATGTATATTGTTTTTCTTTTTCACTATGGAAATATTCCAGATTGAGGAATAGCAAGGAGATCTGAGTACAAAATTAGAAGTCTAGAATTTTTTTTTCCATTTCTAAGCTCCAATTCATTTTTTTTTTCCTCACAGAAAGACTTGATTTCAATTTTTCTTCCTCAATAAGGCTTGAGTTTCCAGGAGACTAAATGACTTAGGATCTTTGACTTTTTCGGAATTTCAAAACATCAGTAACTACTCCAGTATCTCTGAGTAAAAGGCATAAGAGTCCAACTCTGCCTAAATCAATTGTAACAAGACAACATTTTGTAGCTTGCTATTACACTAATGTAGTCTTTTATGGTAACCTGCTTAATCCAACGTTTCAGTAATATTGGGTTCATTTCTACTCTGTTGAAAACATTGTACTTTGTCCAGAAGGATTAGGCAAAGACACAGCATCTTAAAAAAAAAAAAAAATGCCCAAAACAAAGAAACAAAACTCCACCTCCCATACCCTGTATTCAAATCCTAAAAAAAAAAAAAAAATCCCTCAAATAAAAACCTATCAATAGAGGGAAGGTTTTTAGAGAGCTGTCTCTAAGGTCATGAGCCATGCCAGGTCTTGAAACACTTGCTATTTTATAAATTTGGACTCTTACTGGACATTCTACTGGAAAAAGCTGCTAAAAATTCTCACTATAAATCTATAGCATCTTTGGGATTAGTTGACAGACCTTGTAACCCTGACAAAGAAGAACCTCCTTTAATATCATATAAAAAACATCACAAAAGATTATCTGGTCCATCCTTCTGGAAATCACTTTGTAAATTTTTGATGGCTAGAACTATATATATCTATAGGTATAGGTACAAATGTAAGTTATTAGATAGTTGTTTACAATAGCTATTGAAACTCACTATCCAGTAACAAAAATCCTCTTTTTAAATCTCTGAATTTCAAATTTTATGTTCCTTCCTTCTTTCTTCCTTCTTTCATTCCTTCCTCACTCCTTTCCTTTCCTTCCCTCCTTCCCTCTCTTCCTTGTCTTCCCTTCTTCCCTTCTCTTTTTTTCCCCTCCCTCCTCTTTCTTTCCTCCTTCTCTTTTACCCTTTTTCATTTTTTATTTCCTTCTTTCCTTCCCACACCTTATGTTGCCCAAGTTGCCAGGCCCAATCCCAATACTCATAAACCAGCTCTGTTTTTATGACATAGCCTGGTTCATCTCTCTTTAAAGTCAGCCTGTGTCTGACACTCCAGTCCTGGTGGTTTAACATATTAGTGCCAAATTTAATGTGGATCACTCATCACATTTTAACCCTACTGTTGTCCACTGGCAATCCACCCTCCTCAGCCTCCTCAGGGAAAAGGAACTACATACATGCACCACTACCATAATAGCAATCCCACTAGATATCCAGATGCCCCTTTGTATTGTCACTTACAACCTTTTGCTATACAAGTCAAGAACTGTCCTTAGTTACTTCTTCAGTTCAAGAAAGCCATCTTTATTGTTTAGCTCTACAACCTTAAATCCCCAAAGCTTCAAGAGTAAAAAGGACAAGGCATTTCTTATAGAATCTTAAAGCTTGAAGGGATTTTAAAAATAATTTACTTCAAAGCTTCCTTTTACAGCAAAGGAAACCAACACCCAGAAAGGATTTCTATAAGGTTATTATTTTACTGTTATTTAATCTTTTTCGTAAAGGTGTCATATGGTTGCCCAACGTCACACTGATAACAAGTGATACAGCTTGGACTAGATTCTAGATCTTCCTTAGCAGTTCACATGGAATAATTCTTTGCAAGATCTTAGAACATTGTAAGAATTGTGTGAAGTAAATGAACCTCTTAACTTTGAAGTACCTAACTTTGTCTTGCAGAACATTCAATGTTAATACTTTTTAAGTGGCTTTTGGAATATTAATAAAAATCACAGTTATGATAATAATAAGCTAGAATCCATAATTTTGTACTTTAGACATAATAAATGCTATTTTTGGAAAAATTCAAAACAAATCTTCCCTGTGCCCAGCTTATCTCCTTCCTTCATCTCTTCAAGTAAACCAGAGTCTTTCCCTCTGGTTCAACTTTTGCCTCTGCAGACAATGATATTAATCCCATTTCACTTCTGTCCCCCACCCCCTTTTTTTTTTTTAATATTCTAGGATAAGCAGGGAATTCCATGGTGGTTAGGACTCAGCTACAAAGGAATTTTCCAATATGATTATCACGATAAAGTGAAGCCAAGGAAGGTAAGTCTTTTTATTTAGTTGTATTAAATGTCTTGCTGTCTTAACTAATGTGATGGAGGAAATTGTTGGTCCCATAAATATGCCAGTCATTTAAGGAAGAGATAAGCATCACTTAAAACTTATCACGGATTTCTCTAAGCAAACTATTTTCCTTTCTGTCACAAAGGAAAACTAAAAGTGAGAAGACCAGGTTGCTCTTGTCCCTGATTACCAAGAACCAATGAATGATGTGTTTAGGAGAAAAGACAAACTATAAGATCCATTGTTTTGGGTTTGGGGGAGGTTTTATATAACTGGTTTACTCACTCTGACAACTTTTGTTTCCTAAAACCAACTGGTTTACTCACTCTGACAACTTTTGTTTCCTAAAACAAAAGAAGTGCTTGTGAACTTTGATAGCCTCTTGCATTCTTTCATATCCTAGAGAAAAAGGAAAAAACTTAAAATACATTTGAATGGGGAGAAACATATAAATCAGCAACAATATCCTTTGACATCAAAACATTGATCATAAATCCAGAAAATTAAAGGACGTACACAGAGAGGGGAAAGCCAGTCAGGACATTGTTGCCAGAGTCACTGTAAATATACAACTAAAGGTTTGAAGGGAATTTCTTTCCATTTTTCCAGTTTTCACACATTTCCCAGGCCAGAACAAATTGAAAAATTATAAAGGAGAGATCTCCAAGAAGAATACTAAGAATCAGGTTTCCTGGCAGAGAATGATGGCAAGAACCCAGTTCAAATTCAACGACTCATTAAAAGCATATCAAGAGAGAAGGCAATATTGGCCTATTATGTCATCCTAAATTCCTTTCCAAGTTTCTTTATCCATGAGTAGGATTGTAAGGCACTCTGCATATCTAAGCTTATTTTATTTTATCCAATTAGTATTTGGCCATACTTTACTTCTTTATTAAATTGGTAGAATAAACTGACCCCAGAGAGGGGAATGTTAGTTTGATTATCACTGAGAACACTAAGTCCAAAGAAAAGAATTTGGACAGAAGATGGATGGAAGGTTTACCAGAGAACAGTTGAATGGGAACTTGATTCTTTAGGGGGTTAGGGGATGATGTGTATTATTATATGGCTATCTTTGAAATCTCTCCAGTTTTCATTTTTTATAATCCACAAGAGAAGTGGGTTTTTCATTCTTATTTTTCTCTCTCAATGTATCTCTGCTTCCTATTTCCCACATAGCCTCTCTGAATAATTGTCTATTCTAGGACTTCTTAAACTTTTTCCACTTACAATCACTTTTTGCCTGAACAAGTTTTATGTGACCCTGTGTATATAGGTATATAAAATAGGTATGCAAATCAACTTTCACTGATAATAGATCATAATTTCACAACCCCCAGATTCTGTTATGCAATCCCATATGGAGTCACAACTCACAGTTTAAGAAGCTTTGGATGCTGTTCTATCTTGCTCTCTTTCCTCCCTCATTTTCTTCCCTATATACCTCTTCGTTTTAGAATAATGGAATGTTAGTTCTGAATTGGGATCTTAAAGATCATCTCTTTAAATCATATTTCCATTTTCCAAATAAAGAAAACAAGATCTACAGAGGTGAAGTTATGTGCAAAAGATCACCCAGCAGTAAATGACAAAGCTGGGATTAAAATCAAGCTTTTGACCCAAAGTTCCAGCTTCTTTCCACTAAATCATTTCATGTTACAAAGGCAAAAAAGAAAAAGAAAAAAGAAAATCACCAGGATTTTCTTTAACAAAGCTTTATCAACTCACAATTATTGATCATACCAAAAGTAAAAAAAATATAATGTTAACATAAAAAATGGTCATCTCTAAAATGAATAATTCAACTCTGGTAGCTTCAAACTTTTTCCAAGAAGTACTTAGAAGTATCCAAATTTATTAGAGCTTAATATACTAATAAATTTATATTGCCTCTTTTCTAAAATAACTTGAATTCAGGTATCATTGAAGAGTCATAAGGCTCAAAGCCAGGAATCCAAGACCAAAAATCTAGGTACTCAATATCTAGGTTAACAGTAACAGAGCAGGACCAGGCCATATCAGGGGATTAACAATGAAAAAAGGTTTCTGTCTTCCCTTGGATATTAACTAAGTTAATATTAAAAAACCTATCACGTTTCTGTGGCTTCTGGGAAACTATCTGAGTTATCTTAAAATATGTTTGTAACTGAAGTACAACCAGGTTATCAATCCAAACCCCTCATGGATTCTATTTTTCATTATCTCAGCTAGGCTGCCATAGAACTAGATCATAAGGAGTAAGGTGATCCATTTTTTCATTTTGGTGAATTTTGTGGTCTGGCTTGAAGAGTAGCAGAGGAAGAAAGCAAAATCCCATTAAAAGATTCACTTCATAGCCATGAGCTAAGATCCTTACTATTATGTCAGTCTATGTCCTAAATTAGTATTGAATTGAGACTTAATAATAGCTAGCATTTTTGTTGTGGTTGTTCAATTGTTTCAGTCATGTGTTGATGACACCATGTAGGGATTTCTTGAGAAAGACACTGGACTGATTTGCTATTTTCTTCTCCAGATCATTTTACAGTTGAGCAAACAGAGAAAAAGATGCTAAGTGACTTGTTCAGGGTTAAAAAGCTAGTAAGTATAAGCTTATTAATTAGCTAATAAGCAGATTGGAATTGAGGGAAGAGGAATCTTCCTGACTCCAGTTCCAACTATTCACTGCACCACCGAGCTACCCACAAAGAAGAAAATAAAGAATGATAAAAGGCAGCATACATTAAGAGCAAAATAATTGTTCTTCTGGGCCAGATGGCTCTTTTATATAAAAAGGGTCTATCCATTGATGTAATTCTGGTTTTTGTTGTTGGGTTTTTTGTTTGTTTGTTTTTTTGATCCAGATACTGAGGACCTAAGTTTCTGGTCTTGGATTCCTGGTTTTGAGCCTTATTACTCCTCAGTGGTACCTGAATCTGAGTTATGTCAGAAAAAAGAGTTAATACAAAATATATATAATTCTGTAATTCTGCAATATTTTAGGGATAGAAACTAGCTAATTCATGTGTCCAATAATAAGCATCCCCAAAGAGAAACTGATGGGAAATTAAGATCCTGAGACCAAAAGCAGGGAGAACACTGTGCAAGTCATACTGAGTACGGACCAATATTTTGGAGGGCACTACAATTCCCAGGGCCATATGTATCAAGTGAAGCCTCTTAGAAAGGAGGAGGGCTTGGTCTATACTATATGGAGGTCTCCTCCGCTCTATTCACTCCCAACTTAAGCTGCTCTTGCCCTGGTGAGAGGTTTGGAGTTTTTCTAGAACTTCTGACCCAATAGAAGCAGAGATGGCAAACGGCATGATGATAATGATGAACACTTGAGTGAACAGAAGGGTAGGGATGAGGTTGCCCTCCCTGCCATGGAGGGCCCAGAGGCATCCTGTGGTAAGCAGGGTTTTAATGACTTTAGTAAACAATTAACACAGTCAGAAGAGCTAAGCAGCCTAAACAGATCCTCTGGAGTGTTTCCCTATGTCTTACAAAAACATTGCCGGCATGCTAAAAGCTCTCCAGAAATGGCAACTGACTGTTGGAACTTGCTCTGGTTTTCTAACTCTGGCCCAGGGGAGATTTCACATCTTTTTCTTCCACCAGCCATTGGGTGTACCTCATTCTCCCTTCTGGGCTTAAGCCGCCTTTTGGGAAGAAATAAAATATAGCTTTCTCACTCAGAAGTAGGAGAAAGTAAAAGGAGCACCTTATACTATGTACTAATGGTTCTCAATCTCCTTCAAAAGTAATCTTTCCTTTTTGATCTGATTTTTCTTGTGTAGCAAGATAATTGTATAAATATGTTTACATATATTAGATTTAATATATTTTAATATGTATAACATATATTAGATTGCTTGCCATTTAGGGGAAAGGTAGGGGGAAGGAGGGGAAAATTTGGAACACAAGGCTATGCAAGAGTCAATACTGAAAAATTATCCATGAAGATGTTTTGAAAATAAAAAACTTTAATTTAAAAAAAAATGGGGGGGGAGAGGGAAGACAGAAGTAATCTTGCTTTCTTTTAGAATCTACTTCTGTCTAGAAATCCATTGCCCTTCCCCACTTCCTGACACCTAGAGACCACATTGATGAATCAGCTGCTGTGCAGAACTAAAACTCAACTTAATTCACGGCTTCCACTTCTTTAAAAAAAAAAAAAAAAAAAAAGTCCAAAAGAAACCTTTTAACTCACCAAAAATTGAGACACAGGGAATCCTGCAGGCTAGTCATTTGTGTTGCTCTTTATACTTTGATGCTCAGATTTCAGTTTGAGAAGTATATGGGGGCCACACATGCAGAGGAATCTCATAAAAATCCCCCAAATATGCAGTATCTAAATATGGAAAATCAACTGTTTGTACCTACAACCATGCAAATTAGCATTTATCCAAATGCCTTTGTTCTGAAAGAAATCAGGTGCAGGTCCAACCAAAATCCCTAGAAAAGATGTTAACAAACTGCCCCCTTTTTGTCCCCTTTAATTCTTTATCATTCTCTTACCCTCCCTCCCCACTTCTATATTCCTTTTAGCATTAAAATATTCTGTACCACATTCAAACATACCTTTTTTTATGATTTTATCTTTTTGTTTCCTTTTTCCCATAGCTCCTTTATATAAAGTTTTATGGGGATGTGTGTTGTCAAATACATGCATTTTGAGGTGTTTGTACTGACAGAATCCACCTTTGTTCTTTGAATTTTTAGGCCATTGTGAGAATAGGTTAAAATTTGACACTGGCAAAGATATATAGACATGGCATACAAATATATAGGCACTGGAATGCCTGCCAGTCTACACATGTGTGTATTGTATGAGAAGTGGGCAATTCAGTTTAAGAACTGATTTATTAAATAAATGTTGCCTTTGTTTCAAGAAATAATGAAGTAAATACATCAAACTGATAGTTCTTGCTGAAAGTAAAACATTTTTGTGTTGAGTTGAATATGTGGCCAAATGACTATTGGGGAGAACCTCCAACTATCTTCATCAACCAAGGACAGTGAGTTTTTCTTCATCTAACTATAGGCATGAACATTTAGAAGATGCTCCTATAATAGATTATTCCTCTTATTATTTCATCAGAGTGATGAAGAAGTCATGAAATCAATCAAGGGTTCTCCTAATAATCCCTCCCCTCACAATATAAAAGTTGGATTTCTTTTTCATTCTTTGGTCTTTTATAATTGTTAAATAGTTAAATAGAAATCTACTTAACTTTGCCAGAGAATCATTATTATTTTACACCTGAAATCAGATTCCAAATTAAGCAGAAAAAAAAAATCAGCTTGGCAGACATTTTTGATGGCAGGAGGGAGACCCCAGATTCATCACATTTGGGCCCAAGAATATAGAAAGTGCCTTCCCCTCAAAAGGATCCTGTTAAATGAATATTGTTTAATTTGGTCATTATGATGCTTTTTTCTAACATTTTAAGAATTATTTCAGAGTTGAATGTGTTATTATACACTGAACCCCCCGATGCTGCATCTACAACATACCTGATACAAACTAAAGCATTCTACTTCTTTTCCCTTTCTGAAATCTGTGGACAAGTTTTCATGTCTCATGGTAGATTGGTATGAGACAAAAAAACATTAAATTAGAAGACATAAAATTTAGGATAATGAATTGAGCCTTGAGAAGGACTTTAGTGTCCATACTGTCTAACCTCACCTCTCATTTTGCAGTTGAGGTTACTGAGACCCAAAGAGGCTGAGCAATTTGCCCAAAGTCTCTCACATAATAAGAAACAGATCGAAGATTTAAACCCAGGTCCTTCCATTTGAAATCCAACACTTGAATTATATTTACATCTAAGCTCTACTACTAATTTTTTGTGATTCTAGGAAAAATCATACACTCTTTTGACTAAAATGAGGTCTAAATTTTGTCTAAAATGAGGTATTTAGCCTAACTGAACTCTAAAGGTCTTTTAAAATTCTAAATCCTATTCAAAAATCTCATTGCTCCTGAGAATAACTTTTTTAAAAATGAATGTGTTAAAGAGTTAAAATGGATACCCTACTGTGGTAAGGTGGTCTATAGAGGGAAAAACCAACAACCATCTATGTAATAGTATAAATCATTATCTACAGAGCCCAAACTGATTACCAGTCTAGATGGGGAGAAATCTTCCTCATGGGGAAAAATGACAGTATCATTTCCTTGTTATCTGGCAGTCTGTATTTACTTATTTATTTGATGTGCTATTAGATGGACTTTTATGTACACTTAAATGTACAATTAGATGCATTATGGAATCCCCAATGAAGCTTCAGAAACAGGAGTGGGTTTAAATGGACTGCTGTTTATTCTAATTTAACATTTCTTTCTGAGTGACCAAAGCCATTATATGTTGTCCCTGAGAATAACTTCCAACCTGGGGAATTTACTCTGGGAATTGATGTCATGGCCATAAATTAGTAAAGATTTTTAAACTGAATAAATGAGGGGATAAAGAAAATCAAATATATAGGAAATACTCCATTTCATTGTGCTCTGATTCCCAGTGGAAATTCTCTGTTTAATTATTCAGGACAACCATTTCTATTAAGAATGATTTGTTTTCTATCCCCTTTGACTCTTTTCCTTATTTCTGAGTGCTCTTGCTTAGTCTGGTACTAGGTTCTTATTCATATCATCTTCAGCATTCTCCATGAAAAAAGCCAGTGCTGGACATTTTCTATATTTAACATTCTTTGCATTTTGTAGTCTCTGCTCATCCCATGGTGCTTTGATCAAAGAGCCTCTCCCCCATTCTTATCCCACTCCTTATCACCACTTATCAGTCCTTCAGATCTCACAAAAATAGAAGGAGTGGGCTTTGGCAGGGTTCAAAAGCTTGTCTGGAACCGTTTCTGGCATATGGGCCATTCTCAAAGACCAAATCTGCAAGAATGCTTGTCATGAGAAAAATTTACTCTTGAGTGTTACTAGATTTTTCTGTTTCCAAAATCCTACACACACCCACACACACACACACACACACAATTATTTTGGGATAGTTTCTTGAACCACTGCTAAATAATCACATGTGCATAAAAAGCATGAGAAGCACATTATGACACCCTAGATTCTCATACAAATATAAGAACTTGTACAAAAACTGGCTGATAATATAGGATTTTAGTCTCAACTCTACCATTGATTATCTATATGATCTTAAACAAGTTAGTGACCTTTCAGAATTTTAGTGTCTTCATCTTTAAAAGGAAGAACTGTTTGAAATGATCTATGCCTCTATCTCTAATGCCACCTGGAAACACTGAACTATAGCTTTGCAATTCTGAAATAAGTCCAGGTAAAATTGACCCCACCTGTTTATTCTAAGTAGAGAATATTTATAGTCTCAAGAGTAAGTAAGCCCCATAGAAATGTAAGGTGCTCAGATGATAGCACTTATCTGTGCTATACAGATAGCATTTTCATTTTGCCCAGGATATCTACATTGTTGGGCATTTTGTTAGAGTTATTTATGAAAATATGGGATTATTTTAAGTTTCAGTAGATTGAAACTGCTTTTGGACTTTTGAAACATCCTCTCAGGAAGTTGTGACATTCCATTTCTAAGATGAAAGCAGTGAGCCATTCTCCTAGCAACATCATCTTGGATTTTTATAATTAAAACTAATTCAAAATAATCCAAAATCTAATTCCTCCCTGGGGCAGGTACCCCCTTAAAAGCTGCCATTAAATTACTTCAACTTGCAAGAATTTGACTGAATTTAACTTTGCTGCTTATTAGCTATGTTAATTCTGGGCAAATTACCAAACTTTCCATGCCTCAGTTTCTTTATTTGCAAAATGGGCAGAATAATAATTGCGTTGCCTTTTCTCACAAGGCTTATATGGGTATGCTTTGCACTGTATTATGCAGCACTATATATATAAATATAATCTGTCACTGCTATGCAAATAAGCTACCAAAAACCCCAAAGTGAATTTTAACTAGGCTAATTGGCTTAATGTTTGTGATCATTTTAAGAGGGATGATTTGTTCTATAGTGCATGAGTCCAAAAGTGATGGCCTCTTTGTTTCTTTGTTTTTCCTTTTTTAAAATGGGAATAGTAAGAGGTGATCTTTTTATTAACTGGAAGATTCCAGAGATTCCCCACCCCATCCCATTGTTGCTAATTACATAGCAAATGTTGGGTTTTTCTTTGTGTACTAATCACTAAACAAAAGAGAGGTAATAGTAGGCAGCAAATAGCAGATGTTTGTAAAATTCAAGAATTTTTTCTTGGTCTGTAAATGGTCTGATCCATTCCTGATCCTGTGAAGGCTAAGCCAAACTTCCAAGGATACTAAACATTAGTCTTTGCTCTCCACTACCACAACTCCATCCCCAGCATAGATCCCATCAATGTGGACCTGTGGTCATTTGTCTTGGCTCACCATCTGAGAATAGACTACCCAACTTATGCGATGTTGCTAAGAGGGGTGCATCCGAGCTGAGTGGAAGAGGAAAAAAAAATAAGAAAGAGAAAGAGACAGAGAGGGAAGAGAGAGACAGAGAGAGATTATTAGTGAAATGGTGGCCAAGTAAAATCAATAAAGGTTTGTTTGAATGGGAACTTAACTGTGAGAGTAGGAATGGATCTAAATTGTTCCCAAAAAAATCACTCAATGTGACAAACCTCCCTTTTCCAACACACACACACACACACACACACACACACACACACACACACACATTCATATCTTCCTATTTTTCATCTATACCCTAGACAATTTGCCCAGAGACAATCTGAAATGGTTAGTGAGCTGGTGTCTTTAATGGGATTATTTCTGAGGTTAACCATACAGGTGAAAAAAGGAGAGAATGGTGAACAGTCATATAAGCAATTTAAGGATTTGGGAAAGAGAACAAAATAAGATACAATTCTAGTGTATCCTGGAGAGAGAAAATTGATCAAATAAGAGTCTCCCTAGCAAAAAGGAATGAAAGTGGAAAGCTGCCCATTAAGGCAGCCCTGACATCCTGGGCAGCTGTCAATTAATCCAAAAACCAGCTGATACCTGATTATGCACTCCAAACTCTCTTTTTCCTCCCTGATCCCCACACCTTTTATCTGTTTGGGTGGATTGCCCTGTAACTCCTAGAGTTCAACTTCTTCCAGCATCAGTTGCTGATTTCCTACAGTCAATTTTCCTTCCAGCAACGGAATGGACATTCGCACAGAGACCATATAAACAGCTATGTTGATTGTTTACATAGCAGGGGTCAAACTCACAACATTTGGTATTTATAACATACTTCTATAAACATTCTACCAGCCAACACAGCTTCAGATTTAAACTCCCAAAACATCTCGGGAAAAACATTGTTAGCATTAGCCCAGGAGCACAGTTGACCATTTATATGTGTCTTTGAAAAAGCAAAATCAAAACCAAAAGTTTTTATTGGGTAATAAACCAGTGCCAAGCAGCAGCCTGCCTGTGTGGCAATGAACCACGTATAATTAGCCAATTAGCCACTTACACAGAGTTTGAGCTCCTTTGCAGTATCTTCCCTTTCTGGCCAAGAAACAAATTTGTGTTCTTAGCTATCGATAACATGGTGGTCATGCAGAAAGGGAATAATTTTATACTGGGCCAATACTCAGACAAATTCTAATAAAGCCTGGCCAGCAGGACAACCCCAACTTCATATGCTGTACGGTTGTCATGATCTGGCTTTTCCAAGGTGCATTTGGTGGTCCTAATAGTTCACAATTTTTAAAGACAGATTTCCATAGTCAGCTCAGATGCAATGTGTTCCCTGAGTCCCTGAGAGCAAGCCTGACCTCATTCAAGGAAAATCTGTGCCCCAAAATCCAGAAAGGAAATTCAGTGGAATCCAGGGTCCTAAAACAGCTCTAATATTACAGTCTCTTCCAGATGTTCACGTTTGACTAGAAACTAAACTCCATTCCCATTTCAACAAGTGTTATAAGTCATGGCCCAGTCAATCTCTGGGTGTGTGTCTATGGAGTCTGTGTATATGTACATAAGTATTTCAGTTTATGTTTGCATCTGTAGGGTTGGAAAGTCATAAAAAAGCTGGTCCCCAGCCAAAAGTGTCACTAGCCAGCTCTGTGAAAGTTAATGATTCCTTGGCCACACATCATCAGTCAAGGAGGAAAACTTACTCTCCCTTCTGTTTCTCCCCTAATTGGAAGTGGCTAGTAATGCTGCATCACCAGCTGGATGTTTGGGTGCACTTAGGGAAGAGCACTCCATAGGAGTGCTCTTTATTATTATTATTAATGCACCAGCGGGCATTTCTGGGGAGATAAGGCTGCAGAACAGGACAAGAGATGCCCGGATCTGAGAGCTTCTTGGGGAGATAGGAAAGCAGCTGCAGAAGGATGAGAGGGAAAGGGTCTTAACCCTTTATGTGTCATAGACAGTCTTGTGTGGATACCCTTCTCAGAATGTTTTTAAATATATAAAATAAAAACATAATTTTATAAAGGAAATCAATTATGTTGAGGAAAAAAAAAAAGTTCACATGCCCCAGGTTAAGAATTCTTACAAAAAAGCTATTAAGAGCTTAGGGAGGCCCTGGAATTCTTATTAGGAAGTGATGGAGAAGGAAGAGTTGAAGATGACTAGAGGTTTTGTACCTCATTGATTGGATTATAGTGATACTGACGGAGTACAGGTTCTAGGGAAACTGCAGTGAGGAGGTCCCCTGAGCTTAGGGTGCTTTTGTTCTAACAGTCTGTCTGATTGTAAAGTCTTCTGGCTTTAGAATAATCCTATAAACATTGCTGACTATCAGATAGGTAATCTGCTGGTCAGTGATAACCAAATTCCTGAGACAATAGTGAATAGACCACCCCTCAGTTCTACCTCTAGACCATAAAATTAGTATATCAGTGAGTGACATGGAGAACTGGATAAATTTGTTTCCTTGTTCATGCTTCTTTGCTAAATCCTTTCGGAACTTAGCCAACTTTGATTGGCGTTAAAATTATAATAAACGTTACCCCTTGACTTAGGTTTAAGCCTGCAAATTCTTTTGAGACACCTTTGGACACAGATCTGCGACCCTAACCTTTTGGAGTTTCCTTTTTGAACCTCAACAATGCCAGCAAGAGAAATGAGGAAATTTAGAAGAGAAAGGTTATGGCAAAACAAAACAAAAAATTAAGTTAAGATCCTTTGTGTTTGTTATATATCAGAAGTTCCTAAGATAGCATAGTAAATAGAATTGTGGGTTTAGAGTCAGAAAAACTTATGTTTAAATCTGGCTTCAGACATTTACTAGCCATGTGATCCTGGACAAGTCATTTAATCTGTTTGCCTCAGTTTCCTGAATTGTAAAATTGGAGTAATAACAGCAACTAATTCTCAAGATTATTGTAATGATCAAATGTGGTAATTTTTAAAGTATGATAATTGGTAGATACTTAAGAAATTCTTGTTTGTTTCCCTCCATTTTTTTATCCTTCATTTTAGTCAGATAATTTTGTGACTTTTCATGAATGCAAATATAAATTTAGTATATCAAGTAAACATGAGATTACATAAAACATGGGAGAGGAGACCAAGATCCAAAAAAGAAAAGTTAATCTATATAGCTACTTTCCAAGTCAACAGAATATTTATTTAAGCAGTGTTGAAGTTGCCAGGCATTCTGCTAGGTGTCAGTCACAGTTGAAAAAACAAACATGTCTACCCTCAGGAAGCATACAGTTTAGTTAAGAAAATATAGCACACATGTAAATAAATGTAATAAAAACTGAATTATGAGTGAATACATGGAAAAGGTAACTAGAAAGGCATGAAAATTTTGAAATGGAAAGTCATTACTTCTTGTTATGGAGATCAGGAAATAAATGAGAGCTGGATTTTGAAATGAGGAGAATATCTCAGCAGGTGAAGTTGGAAAAGGGAGGGATTGACAGTATAAATTCATAGACGACCTACTTCTCAAATTAGTGAACAGTAAATCATTTGTTTTAGTAAATGTGTGAAGGGCAATATAGATGCTGGAGGATCTTGAATGCCAAGATAAAGAAGCAATGTGGAGACAATGGAGAATTGTCAAAGGTTTTTATTTGTTTGTTTTTAAAGGGGCATAACAAAGTGATACCCAAATATTAAGGAGATTATTTTGGCAGTTCTGTGAAGAAGGAAGAGAATGGAAAGAGGGAAAATCAATTAAGAAGCTGTTTCAAGAAATAACATGAACTGAGATAGTTACATGGGAGTGGAAAATACAAGTTATTATTGAGGAAGAACCAATGTAAAGTGAGGATTCCTTGGATATGGAGAATTAAGGGAGAGGGAAGAATTGATGATTAAAGTTTTGAGCCTGAATTCCTGAGAAAGATAGTGAGTGAGTGATACCACAAGAGAAATAAGTAAATTAGGAGAAAGGGTAGCAAGATAATGAGTTTAATTTGAAATATTTTGAATTTGAGTTCAGTGTAATGGAAAGAATACCAACTTAAGGATTTGAAATATTTCACAAACCTTTAAATTCTGTATAAATGTATACCATCATCATTATCATTTTTATTTTGTTCCACAAAATAGTTGTTCCCAAACTAACTTTGCCAGTGAAGGTTCCCAAAAGAGAGAGACTGTGGGAAGGCTTTCTCCCCTCTAGCTCAGGCACCCACAAGAGCTGCCCCACCTGAGGAGCCAGTCCCAGAAGGTGGGAAACTTCAATCTCAGTTGGCATCCCTCCAGACCCAACCCTACCCTTAGGGCTACAGAGAAACTGGAAGGTCCCAGGAGTTCCAGCAAGAATAAAAGGTGATGAGAATGAATACAGAGGGAGATCAGAAGCTAGAGCATCACAACCTACATTTCTTAGACTGGGGTTTTATCCAGGGCCCTTCACTTCTAAGTCAAGTGGCCTGTGCTGTTAGAATGTTAGCACTTCTTACATTCCCAGAGCAAAACAGACTGACCTTTATGTAGTCAGAAAAAATATATCCTAGCTCAGTATAACCTAGTAGCTAATGTCAAAAGCATATGTTTGTATGCTCGCATGAATTACAGTGGAATGAATTCAATAGAATTAGGTGATCAACTGTACAAATAGCATCATAGCAAGTGCTAGATTAGAAACTCAGGCTGAAGAAGGATTCTTCTTCTCCTCTTCCTCTCTTGTTCTCCTTTTCTTTCTCCTCTTTTTTCTTCTCCTCTACCTCTTTCTCCTTTTCCTTCTTCTTTGCTTAGACTTTGAAAAAATGGAAAAGAAGCAAAATCAAAAGTCCTCCCCATTTTCCCCCCATCTGACCAAAAAGAACCAGTAAATCTCAAGTGCTTAGCAGCAATTAGGCAGCAAAGGAAAGTCTTGCCAAAGCTTTCCACAGAGGTATGAATTAATTAGCAAGCTCAGCTTACTGAATCCAGACAACATGCATCCTTCTCATTATGGAACCCTTCACAGCTCATTTCAGTGGAGTCGTGCAAAGGCATGTGGGGCTTTGAAGTGACCATAATTCAGAAAGGAAACCCATGCTAACCTGACACTCACCTTGATTCTATGAGTCAATACAATACCAAACCAAGGCAGGTGAATAGCCAGTCAAATCCATTTGGGGAAGTCAGTTTCTCCTTGGACATTGGAGCTGATTAGAGAAAACAGGATTTCCACCAGGCAATTTACCCAAGTCTCACCTATAGTCAGTATGATTTATGTAGGGTTTAGGTCTGGTCCAGGTTATGACTCAGGGGATTAAGGTTGAACTAAATGACTTCTGAGTCTAAACATCAGATTTAAGGAAGCTGGAAGAGATCTCAGAGGCCTTCTAGTTCAACCATTTCATTTTACAGATGGGGAAATTGAGAAACAGGGAAGCCAAATGACTGGTTCAAGGTGATACAGCTACATGTCAGCAGCAGATTTGTAATCAAATCCTATGACTCCAGAATTTCCCTGTACCACAGTGCACCCAGTGGTCCAGGTTCAACCTGGACTTGCTGAATTTACTTTGGAACGCAATAGAATAGCTACCACCAAGAGTCTACCTCAGAGATCAACAACCCTAGCAGCTATCATCAGTGAAATCATTAGGAGTGTTTCATACACAAGACTGAGATTGCTATTCTCTATTCTTAATCCTACCCTCTATTGCCTTTCTTCCTTTGGGCTATCTATGTACCTAATGAGGCAGAGATGTATCTATATTAGCATATAAAAATGTTCATTTGTCAAGAAGTCTATATTCAGAGACAGAAGATTACTTTTAGTATGGGAAAATAAAAACAAACAAAACTAAACCCAGAATAGGATCCCCAATGTTAGTCTGCCCCACAGGTTGCCTTAGCCTTACAAAAAAAGGGGGAACTCATGGAGGGCCCTAAATCATAACAGCCTTCTCTGGAAAGATAGAAATTCCAGAGATGAAAGCCTCAGCTCTGGAAAACATCCTTCCCCCTCCTTTCCTCCTGGGAGAAAATGAAAAGCTGTGGAGCTAATGTAAGGATATCCAGAGAGGATCTGCCAAAGAGCATTTAGACCCCCTGGCCACTTTGCACAGCCAGACCCTCTCTGTCTGACAGTGATGGCTAAAGTGGGAGCAGACTCACTGGACTCTCCTCTTCTGCTGGCTGCGGCTTTAATTACAGAGCAGCTAGCAAAGCCACAAGTGTTCTCACAACAGAACCCTCACTTGAAAAGCGAGCCACAGACCCCAGGTCTATTGCCAGCTCAGCTGCCTCCCTCCCTGGACCAGTTCTGAGCAAAGCCTGGAGCATCCCCGTCCAGCTCCAGCAGCCGAAGGCAGAGGCCCTTCTGATGGCCCTAGGGATCCCCAGCACCCAGCTGGACAAGGAAGCAGCATTTCTGGCCTGAACCCACAGGGGGATGGACTAATTCATCAACAGTGCACAGTTTAATGCTGCAAACAAGCTGCCTGGTGACAAGCAATTTTTTTTTTCCCCTTAGAAGTACATGTTCCTAAAAGTTAAGTAAAGTTGCTAAGAATGTTTTTCTTCTTCATTCAGATAGCGCTGTTTAGGATCAGAGGGGATGCTATCCAAAGCAGCAGGATTTGTGGTACGAGTTTATATCTGTCTTCCATTGAGAGAATTCTACATATTCTTGTGAAATTTTCAGCAGTATCAGACATCTTTGCAGAGAAAGCTTAGCAAGCTCCAAAGGGAAGAGATTTCTAGACAGAGAACATTTTCTATTTTTTGCATGTAAATGGTTTATTGGTATATATATATTTTTTTATTTTACACTGCTGTCTCTTCTGTTGGCCATGCTGCCTACCTTCCAATGTGGAACACTGTTGTTGAAATCAGTTTTGTCTTAGTCTCTGTGACCCCATTTGGGGTTTCCTGGCAAAGATACTGGAATGGTTTGCCATCTTCTTTCTTTACAAATGAGAAACTGAGGCAAACAGGATTAAATGACTTATCTGGAGTTATACAGTGTCTGAGTGTGGATTCATACTCATATCTAATTAACTTCAGGGCTGGCGCTCTATCCACTATACCACCCTAGTTGCATGGAACCTTTTCTTACCATAAAAAAAATAATAATAATAAAGTAAAGCAAAATAAAGCAATGCACTGCCTATGTCAAAATATACCTGACAAACGTTCCTGTAGCCTGCCATCATTCGACTGAAAGGAAGGGAAATAATTTCCCTACCAGTCCTTGGAATCTCTGTTGGTCACTGCATTGATCAGAGTTCTATTGTTTTTTTTTGATGTCATTGAAATCCCTGTGTCAGATTGTCTGCTCTACTCTCCTTATTTCACTCCATCAGTGACTTGTATGTAACCCATAAGTCTTCCCAAGTTTGTTCATACTTTTTTCTCCATATAGCAAAGTTCCTTTGAATCCATATGACACAGTTTGTTTAGTTATTCCCCAGTCAATGGTTGATCATTTTGTATCCAATTCTTTATCCCATAAAAGTACTCCTCTAAGTATTTTCCTACTTGGAAAATTTTTCTTTCATCTTTAACCTTTTTGCATGTTATTATTCGGTTTTCTAGAGATGGCAGGACTTTGGTGTTCCATGTTCCTAGAAAAGACCTTACTTCCCCTTTTAGGTAATCAATGACTACACTATAGTCTTATTTCCCTTCAAATTAAATAGCCCTTGCCAAGAGAAGCAAAATATAATACCTATATAGTCAGAGCTAGAAGGGATATAAGAGATATTATTTTGGTCCCCTCCTTTGTTTTAGAATCCTTGCCATCGTCAACTATGAGCAGTCCACTGTTACCCTTTTCCAAAATGTTCAAAGTGCTTTATTAGACTATCCAATTCCTTTGAAACACTTCTTTGAGATAAGTAATGGCAAGTATGAATAGCCTCACAGTTTTTTGTTTTTTTTTTTAACTTGGGCACAGATAAATTAAGTTATTTGCTACAAAAGCCTCAGAGTTTTTTCTGAGAAAACAAGGTCAAGAAAGCAGGTCTTCTGACTTGTAGGCTAAAATCCCTGTCATTAGGCCACTAAATCTGATAAATCCCTATGAGGCACACATGGGGGAAGGAATAAAGCTATGCTAAGGAAGCAGAAAAATAGTTTCGGCTTCTCTTTAAAGCATTTAGATTTGCCAAAAGTTTTAGATGAAATCTTTCTGGGGTGTAAGCCAAAGTACACACAGAAAAATAATATATCGAGGCTCTCTAAAAAGAAAAAAAAGGAATATAAAGCCCAATGGGGAAAAATAAAATTGCCTGTTTCTCTGTGGGACTGCGAAGCACTTGGTCAGGACTTCCCCCCATTCCTTACTCACCCCCCCTCTCTCTTTCTCCTTTCACACAATTTTAAAACTTAAACCACACGAAGCTGAAAGGACTTTGATGGGTTAAAAGATGCATCCATTAAAAGGTCATGAGGCCTGGTGCTCTGTGCATCTGTCACTGAATTAACCAAATCAATTTGGAGTGTCATGCTGTCTAAAAGACTGGGGAATCAGTCTGAGGAACATCTTGAGTCCATTAGGAGGTCTGGCTGAGAACAGAAATTAAACATTGTTTTCCTTGCATAGTATCTGGCCATCTAAGAAGAAAGTAGATACATTGGATCCCCTGTTAAATGGCTGGATTTGAGGGACAGGACTAATAGTCATATTAGTTTAAAAAAAAAAGAAAAAGAAAAAAAGTCAAGCTTTCATGATACATAGTTGACATATTTTAGGACCATGATTTGATTCCTGGTATATCTGAATCTTTGTAATTGTGAGCTAAGTTCTAACAATTCTATTACACTTTCTTCTGGTGGTTTTATGTGTGTGTGTGTGTATGTGTGTGTGTGTGTGTGTATATATATATATATATATGTATATATATATATACACATATACATATATATATATACATATACATATATATATATATATATATATATGGTCTAGATTTCTTATTTGGAGAAAGTGATTGCTCTAGTTAGAAACTCAAGTGAACCAAGAATTATTTTAATCACACTGAGGCAGAACCAACCCATAGGGGAGGGGGAATAAATGAATGAATGAATTATGTATGTATGTGTATATATATATATATATGTACACACACACACACACACACATATACTCCTCCAGAATTCAAATATATAAACTCCCAGTGATCAAAAAGAAAGAGAAGTCTATTGTAGCTTTCTGTCTAACTTGATTTGGTTCTGAAGAAAGCAAACCATAACTCATTCAAATAGTCTGCTTTCCAGCATCATCAAGTACAAAATTGAACATAGTATCATGTAAAGAGAGGTATATAATTACAAGTCTTGGGCTAATCGAAGACCTGGATCTCTATTTTTATTGTAGAATGAGAAATAAATTAAGTAATTACAAGTAGGGAACTGATTGAAATAAGGAGAGTAGGGCTTCTCACAAACTATGAAGAGTCAGACATAGTGCCCCTCTGAGAATGTGTTTGTCATCATCATCCTGATGGAGCTAATTCTTATATGACTATTTACCATTAGGCAATATGGCTTCTTTCCTCAGTTAGATAATAGTCTCCTCATGAGTAGAAACCACATACTTCCTGTAACATCAAGCACATTAGTAGGCATTCATTAAATATTTGTTGGGGGAAAAAAATAAAGAGAAAAGGGAAGGAATGGAAAGGAAGAAAGTTAGACAAACATGAGGTTAGTGTCACAAAACCCAAATTCAAATTGCAACATTGCTTCTCTCCATTGGTATGACATTGTGCAAGCCACTTAGTCTCTCTGCCATCTTGTGTGGTCACTTATTTATTTTGAATTTATTGACTGAAGAATTATCAATACACTCAGAAGTTAATTAAAGTAGCTCTGCCTTTAGAAATGGAACTAAATGAGATAAAAATCACATCGTTTGCTTTTATGTTATACATTTCATTTTTATCTCAAGGCTGTGTACAAATAATGAGCTTAATCTTTTTTTTTTTTTTTTTTTAGTATGAAGAAGGAATTTGCCTGATCCTTAGAAATCCATTAAGTCCATTAAATACCAAGTTTTCTTAAGGAAGTGATAACTTAATTGATAAAAATTCTGGAGATGCTAAAATGCATGAACCTTCAAATGTTCCTTCTCACATTCTTTAAAGCAATGTGAAAGTGATAAAAAGATTCTGACACTGGAAGTCTGTCTTTTTCATCATCTCTTCTATGTCATCATAACCTCAGCGAAGTTATTTCATCTTCCAAGTGTCTCTGTTCCTTTTTTCTACAAAATAAGATTAGTAGATAAGGATTTACATAGTGCTTCTGAGATGTGCAGTGGACAACTCTTTTCTCATTTAATCATCACAACTCAAGACAGATGCCATTATTGCCCCCAATTTACAGATGAAACAATTGAGTTTGGAAGAGGTTGGGTGATTTGCTCACAGCCATACAACCAACTGAGACAGGTTTTGAATCCAGGTCTTTATGACCTCAAGTCCAATACTTTAATCTACTATGTCACTTGACTGCCCCGGATCTAATCTCCAGACTCTTCCTTCAACTCTAAAGTTCAATGATTTTTTTTTTTTTTTGGCTTTTTGCTGAGGCAATTGAGGTTAAGTGACTTGCCCAGGGTCACACAGCTAGGAAGTGTTAAGTGTCTGAGACCAGATTTGAACTCAAGTCGTTCTGACTTCAGGGCTGGTGCTCTATCCACTGCGCCACCTAGCTGGCCCAGTTTAATGATTTTCTAAAGATATTTAGATTTAGATTAAAGATAAAGATATCCAAAGATATTTCATCCTTCGAGGATAATTTTATCCATGATACATGTCCTTCCTTGACTATGGTAGACCAAATTCTTCCACATCTGATTGCCCTAGATGATTCTTGCCCTTGTGTTTCCATAGATCCCCAAAGAAGATGGAGCTAACCAATGTTTTGTTTGTTTTTATCTATTTCAGGGGTGCCATTAACAGTACTGTATTTGTGATTGCACTTAAATAACTGGCCCATGAGCTCTACTCCCTATATGTGTACATTCCTAACACCCTCATTCCTTATTCTTCAATATTCAGAGTCACAAGATCATAGGTTTAGAGCTGGAAGAGAACATAGAAGAAGCCAGCTAATCCAACCCTTTTATTGGAGAAATGAGGTATAAGTGATTTATTGGCCAAGGTGAAATAGGTGGTTTGTGATCAAGCTGGCTAGTCTGGTATCCTCTGCCCCTTAATCCAACATTGACTTCAGGATACCATGTTACTTCAAGGACCTATGATTTCTTTGGAGTAAATGCTATCTCTCCTGATTCAGATTATTACCCAATCTGTACCTTAAGTCTTTATTGAGTCACTCAGGCCTAAAAAATTAATCTCTTCCTCTGATTGTGAGCTCTTCCAAATTTAGCTAGGCTCGCCTAAGAAAAATAAATATGCAATGTGTCATCAAGCCTATACTCAAAGCCTTTCTAGTTTGGGAGGGCTAAAAAGAGCTGATAGAACCTAGAGTTATCTCCATGTCACAATAAGCCAGACATCCTCACTCATGTCTAAATGTAATACTGTACTTCTGGTTTCTGCAGTATGTAGTTGACCAAAAAAAATGTTCATATTTTAAAAAGTATTTTGCCTATCAATCACCTTACCATTTATTGATTCTTCCCTAAATGTGATGACTACTCAGTCTAGTAAAAGAAAGAATTCAGGTGGAGATTATTGTCACTATTAGTGACTCAGTAGTATTCAAGAAGAGAATCAGGATTTCCTCAAGCCTCTGGACTAAACTACCTTTTGTATTCTTATCATCATTGCCTTGACACCCTGAGTCACTAACTACATTCCTTTAAGGGGACATGCTGGCAGAGATCTCTACAAATGTGTGAATAGTATCAGTTAATGACATTAGGCCACAATAGTTTTATCACACAAAGTAAAGTAAAATTACTTTCTTTAGTGCTGAATACTAACTATCTACAAAATGTGGGCTTCAATACAACAGTAACAGTTTATTATAGGGGTCCGACTTTTCTAAGCATTTATAGAGTATTCTGTCCTGGCAAGCTTCTCAAAGGTAATTTTTTATTAGCTATTCTTTAAAATTTTTCTTCTGGTATATTAATATTTCTTTTTGGATAAATTAATTTTTCTTACCTCTTATTATATAAGTTAAGATATTGAGGTTCAAAAAAGTAAGTTATATGCTATAAATAAAAATCAATGGCAAATTGGAACCCAGAACCCAAGGACATTTATTTTTGTTCCTGAAGCCAAACAACATGTTACAAGCATGACTTTTTCCATGGTAGACTTAATGTTGCTATTTAGTGCAAACTCCTAAAAGGAACTTGAGAAGTTTTACTTTATAGTCATCATTTATATAGTGCTTTAAACTTTTCAAAATGATTTATCAATATCTCATCTAATCCTTACAACAACCTAGAGAGATGTGTGGTATTATTATCCCCATTTTATAAATGAAGAAATTGTGGTAGACTTATCTTAAATGACTTAGCCAGGATTACACAACTCAAGTGTTGAAGCTGAATTTGAATTCAGGACTTCCTGATGCTAGGTTCATCACTATCTACTGCATCACCATCTACTAAGGGACAGAGAAGGATGAGGTGTTGTATAGAAAGTTTTATTGTTCAGTTAGTTTTCATATCCAATTCTTTGTGACCCCATTTAGGATTTTCTTGGCAAAAATATCAGAGTAACCTACTATTTCCTTTTCCAGCTCATTTTACAGATGAGGAAACTAAGGTAAACAAGGTTAAGTAATTTGCCCAGGGTCATACAGTTGCTAAATGTCTAAGACCAGATTTGAACTCTGGAAGATAAATGTTTCTGACACCAGACCCAGCACTTTATGCCCTGCCCCAAAGATAGTCTGGATTTTAGCAAGCAAATCATTAGTGATGGAAAGAATCATTTCCCTTTTTATTGTTTAGGGGGAAAAGAGAAAAATCATTACGAAGGGAAAAAGCTTGTTGAGATATTTCCTATTTTTTGGTCACTTTTCCCTTTCTCAAAATCTTTCCACTTTTAAAATGAACCACACACAAATTGCCATTAATTCCTAGTCTCATGTAGAAAGGAAACGTGGTCAGAGGTCAGTGTAATGTATCAGGTGTCCCTTAGTTCTGTTTCTTTTTCTAGCACTGACTTTCTGGGTGGCCTTAGGAGGAGGACTTAACTTTGCTATGTATTATCTCCCCATCTATAAAAGCAGAAGAAAGAATATTTGTCACTAACCCTTCTTGAAAAGGCATCTAAAGCTCAAAGAAAAAACTTTGCAAAACTTTTTATTCAGAATTTTAGATGAATGGTATTAACCTAGTATTATTTCACCTGGGCAATAATTAATAAACTATTTGATTATTAATAGGACAGCGTGTTTCATAGCCTCTAATTATTTTTTCATACATGATTATCCAGGGGAAAATGTGTACAAAATCCTAATAGGAGTAACCTAGAGTCACCTTGTCTTAGTAGGACTAATAATAATCAGGTGTATTGCTAGTGAGTCTTTCATCTGAAGATCTCAAAGCATTTTGTATTCTTTATCTAGGAGGATGATTATTATCTGAGACACAGAGATGCTATCTAACTGTTCTGAAGTTAGTCATGTCAATAATAGCAGAGGGATTAACAAACATGTGTCCTCACATTATTATTTTGTCAGTAAAACCAAATCATTTTTTCTGAGAAAGACAGGATCAAGTCAAGTTGGCAAACATTTATTTTAAGTATTTGCAGTGTTAAGCACTGGGAATACAAATACAAGCAGGAAGATGGTCTCCTACCTTCAAAGAGCTTATATTCAAATGGGGAAGACCAACTAAAAAGAAAGCTGAAAAGGTAGATTGAAGGGGGATCTCCAAGTGGGGACATAGTAGAAGAAACCTAAAGTATCATCAGGGGTGCAGCCTTGAGAGGAAGGAAGACAGAGCTGATCTGGGGGCGGGATCCTTTTTCAGACAGACATTCTGAAAGGAACTAGCCAATGAGAGGGAGAAGCTGTCAGGGCAGAGAAGCCAAAGAGAATATATTTTCAGTGTATTTTCTCTACCAGTCCAAAGCTTAAAAGTGTCAAAGACAAAACATCCACAAAATAGGGCACTGAAGGGGAGAGCCTAAAAATATTTTCATCAATTACAGAATCTCCAAATTCAAAGGGACCTCATTTTAGGCTATTCCAATCTAGTCCCAAAAGAGCATCACCTCTACAATATCTCTAACAAGTAGTCACCCAGAAAGGTGACACAGTGATAGTACTGTGTCCTGGAGTCAAGAAAACCTGAGTTCAAATCCTGTGTCAGACACTGCCTAGTTGTGTGACCCTAGACAAGTCACTTAATCTCTGCCTCAGTTTTCTCAAATGTAAAATGGGGCCACTAATAGCTTTGATCTCATAGAGCTGATATGAGAATCAAATAAAATCATATTTGTAAATTTCTTAGCACATGCCTGGCACTGATGTTTAATACATGCCTATTATGTATCCTTTGCTTTCTTTCTCTTGCCTTTCCTCTCCTTGGAGACCTCTGATAATGGGAAATTTCTCCTCATTACTTCTCATTCTGCCCTCTGTGGGCAAGCAGAAATCTGTCTACTCTTTCCATGTAACATTTGCTTAAATATTTTAAAACAGTTCTCAGTTCTACCCTAAATATTATTTTCTCCATATCCTTCAATTATTTATTATTTTCTTTGGATCCTTCAGTTTCTAGTGTGGATTCCATTACTCTCACCATCCTGTTTAATTCCCTCTAGAAATCCTCTGGCTTTGTCACTTTCCTTCTTACAACAAGACACACAAAACAGAGCACAAAACTAAAGATGTAAAGGGCCTGGAATATAATAGAACTCAACTCTCCATCATCCTGGAAACTCTGCTTCTCTTAATACTATTTCGGTTTATTTCTTAGTTGAAGGTGTTCCAGTTGACTTAAACTGAGCATATAGCCTACTGACAACAAAAACAACCATCTCTTTTCAGATAAATTGAAATGGCTGTCAAATCATACTCCATTTTAAAGTTGATATTTGGAGCCCAAATGCAGGACTTAATATTTATCTTTATAAAATTCCATTTTATTATTGTGAATGTGTTTAATTGACTGATCTCCATCTGATCTCCCAGCTCTTGGGATGTTCTACCTGCTTCTTCAACTATCAGCTTTAAAGATGAAGCCCAAGGGCATAGGTCAAGTATGTAAATTGATACTGAATCAAATCCAGTAACATCAAAATAATGTTTACTGGTAGCCAGAACACATGCAAGTAATTCATCCTTTATCAAAGAGTTAAGAATTTCCCAACTTGTTTAGGAGTTAACACCAGTGCCATGATATAGTCCACAGTATTAGGGATAAAGAACAATTTTAAAACTTGAACAGGTTATTGATAAAAGGCCAAATCAGATCCCTGGAGGTCTCAGTCAACTTCCTCTGAATTACCTTCAGTGACAAATTTTTGGGTCCATTCATTCCACTAGATCTGAATCCACCTTACTGCATGATTGTTTCAGTCTTATGTAAAATGATAGTAGGAGACTCTCAAATGCTTTGCTTAAACCCTATGTAAATAACATTCCCCTAATCTACCAATCTAGTAACTCTGTCAAAAAAGGAAATGAGTTTAGTCTGGTATGACCTGTTCCTGATGAAGCCATGCTGGCTCTCTGTTATCACTGCTTCCTTTTTTAGATGCTCACTAATAATCCCTTTAATAATGCATTCCAGAATGCACTCTAGTTTTGCCAGGAACTTAAGTCAAGCCCATGGGCCTATTGCATTCTTTGTTTGAAAATCAGGACACTGTTTGCATTTCTCTAGCCCCATGGCATCACTCCCATTCTCCATGACCTTTCAGCAATCACTAACGCTGGCTGAACAATCACATCCACCAGCTCTGGGCTGCAGTTTATTAGGATTTGGTCACTTGAACTCATCAAGAGTGGAGCAGAATATTCATTATCTCCTTATGTACCTTGGATTTCAGTTCTCTGTTAACCATTTTTATTCCATCTTTTATAGTCCAAGGATCATTCCCCTTGCCAGAGAAAGGAAGCAGAACATACAATTTAGAGGTATTCTGTAATAAACTAATAAAGTAGAGTTACAACCGAAATGAGCCAGTACCATGCCAATTTCAAAAATAGAAGTTGCTGATGCCTTTTGTTTTTTATATCAGTCATTTTTAGGTATACTATTCTTACCTAATGAGCACTCCCTTACAGCAAAGGAAAACAATTAAGCAAAATCAGCCATAAGGGGCTGTCAGACTCTGGGGTAGATAGAGCAGCAGGGCTGGAGTCAGGACGATCTGAGTTCAAATCTATGCAAAGGAATGATTTCATGCTCACTAAACCCGATTTGTCTTAGTTTCCTCATCTGTAAAATGAGCCAGAGAAGAAAATGAAAAACCATTCTAGTATATTTGCCAAAACAACCAAAAAACAAAAACAAGAAAAAAAAAAACCTAAATGGGATCATGAAAAGTGGGACACAACTGAAACAATTGAACAAAAAAAAAGATAAAATAAAACAACACAGTGGCCAAAGCTGACAGTGAATACAATATTCTATACCTGAAATCTACTTCCTCTCTCCTTCTGAAAAGAAGATGCTTTTCATCTATGGCATCAAGCTCCAATAGAAAGACAGCCCTGCAGATTGACTTCAAAAACAACAAATTAACATTATGTTATATTGTATATTTTTATCTTTTTTTTTAACCAAATATTTCCCAGTTACATTATAATCTGGTTCAGAATGACAGTAGAGACTATTGTAGGCTGAACGGGACCCCAAGTTGGAGTTTGATACCTTTGCTTTTCATCTTTTTTCTCCAAATTTTTGCATTATTACAATCGCTGTGAATATATTGTTCTAAGTTTTGCCCATTTCCCTCTGTTTAGATTCATACCGGTCTGGACACAGGGCTCTTAATTGTGTTGGCAACCCCCCATGTGCCTGGGTATCCTCCCTCGCCCCAGAAATCAGTCCTCAAAAAAGACTTCCAAAAAATCCCTTGACTTATCCAATAGTCTTGTCTTTCTTATTCCCATCATGCCCCTTCCTTTTCAGCATATCTAGCAATATTTTGGCCTCTGATAAGGAAGTCTCATCCTTTGTGACTCAATTTAAGCCTTTTCTATAAGAAAAAATAAAGTTTTGAGTCCTATTCAGCGGAAGGACAATTATACTGCACCTAACCCAACCGTGGGCAGGGCAGCTTCCTAGGAAGAGAGGAGTAGGATTAGGACTCCAGAGTTCATTTCCCTGGAAGAAAATGGAGAGCCTGCCATCCTTCCCTTGGGCAGGAAGTCCTCCCCCCCACCCCACCCCACCCCCCTCGGAGCCGGCGGGCTAGAACCGCTGTCCGAGAGCCTGGGAGAAGCAGCAGCAGCAGCAGCAGCCGCCGCAGGAGACAGCCCCTCGGCGGAGTCCAGATGGTTTTGTTTGTGCTGGCTGGCAGACGTGGAGCTCTCTGCACCAGGCAGCAGTGGGGAGCTTTTGGAGGAAAGGCTTGGGGTTTTGTTTTGTTTTGCAGGGAGATTGGGGGTGAAGCGGGAGGAGTTGCCAGGGAACTCACTGCAAACATTACTCAGCTCCTTGGGGTCTTTTATCAGTTGGAGGAGAGGAGGAAGGAAGAGTGAGGGGGAGAAGCAAGTGCTGTGGAATTCCCTTTTGCATTTCTGCACTCCCAGGCTTTGCTTCCTCCTCCTGGATGAGAGAAGAACCTAAAGATGTGGGGAAACAACCTCCCTGACCACATGGCTTCCCAGTGGAACACAGTGTAACTTTGCAGGTCTGAAGTCACTGTAACTTATCCGACAAGAAAAGAAACATTGAATCCCTCCCACTCTCCCCAAAACCCTGGCCTTAATCCTAAACCTATCTCCACCTTCTCCCAGCCCTTCATCTCCCCGTTTCTTTCTTTTCTTTTTTTTTTTTAAAGGAAAAAAAAAATCTCAATACGGGTTAGAAAGTCTGTGTGTTACATCTCAAGGTCAAACACCCTTGATGTTTGTATTTTTTAAAAGCATGTTATGAATAAAATTCTTATTCTCTTTGCCAAGCTGTTTTTTAAAAATAGGATTGGGAGGGGAAGCTGTGAAAATGGGGGGGGGCATTAGGCATAGCTTGTGCCTGTTTTATTATCTTAGTGACTCAGATAACTGCAGGTAGAATAGCTACAAGTATATTTCCACTTGGAGGAAGAAGAGAAACTTTGCTTGCTTTTTATTTTTATTTTTTGTATTTGTGTAATTATTTTTAATATTTAAAGATCTATGATTTCATTAGTGTGAGCAATATTTTTTATTGAAGCTCTTTATTTTCAAAACATTTGCAAGGATAATTTTTCACCATTGACCCTTGCAAAACCTTGTGTTCCAATTCCCCCCTCCCCATTCTCCCTACCTCTTCCTCTAGATGGTAAGCAATCCAATATATGTTAAACATGGTAAATATATATGTAAATCCAATATAGTTTGCCTGCTTTTATTGAGAAATTTCAGTGATGTACAGTTACATACTCCCTTAGAAGTGGGTTATCTAAGTGCAGATTCACCAAAAGCAGCAGTGAATCAATGACAAACAAGAAACAGCTGCAGGAGATATCGGCTATTGTAGCTCTGGGTTATTTGTTTCCTTGAAAATAGGATTTTTGCTCCTGTCACGTGACTAACACCCCTTTACCCACTTGGGGGTATCTCCCCAAAAGTCAGATGTGATTCTTAGGTTTAGAGCTGAAATTTGTCCTGAGGTATAAAAGAAGAGTACAAAATTTGGAAAAAGAAAAATAAGGGCTGAAAGAGTGATACTGTTTATGAAAGAGAAAAAAGAAATGAAATTAGCCTCTATAGGAAGCATCTTTTAATCCTCTCCAGATTTACTCAGGGTAACATCTTTTAAGCAAACATTCCTTAGGTCTAGATAGTGTATCATGGGAGCAGGATGGAAAATACAAAGAGAGATCCCCAAAGTTGAAAGGCTGAGGAGGGAACAATGCAGTTGAATGGAGTATAACGAAAACAGACAAGCAAGCTATGTTGTTGTTCAGCCTTTTTCAGTCCTGTCTGACTCTTTGTGGCCCCACTTTTGGGGTTTTCCCAGCAAAAATACTGGAGTATTTTGCCATTTCCTTCTTCAGCTCATTTTACAGATGTGGAAACTGTGGTAGACAGGATTAAGTGACTTCCCCAAAGTCTTAGAGATAGTAAGTATCTAAGGCTGGGTTTGGTAAGTATAAGGGGGTGGGGGGAGTACAGGGGGAAGAGAATGGGTGTGGGATGGGACGAGGCTCTTCTTTAAGAGAGATAAGAACATAGTTGTATGACCTTAGGTAAGCCATTAACCTCCTTGTGCCTCAGTTTCCTCAAGTGTAAAGAAATGAGATGGAGAACTAGGTGACCACTAAAATCCCTCCAGATCTGTGAGCCCATGATATACATTAGCTTAATGAGTAAAACAGAGAGCAAAGAGAGGATTGGAGAAATTAAAGGTTAAAAAAAAATGAACAGCATATCTCAGTCATAAAAATGATATGAAAAGTGTTTTGTTTACATCTTTTCCCTTTTCAGTAAGGATAATGCCAAACCCTTAAAAAAAAAAAGTGATGAGAAACCCACCTACTATTATGTAATTTAAAATTTTACTTTAATCTCTTTTTTCATTTCCAAAGGGGTTAAACGATGTTATCTTTCATCAGATGAAAGGAAATCCCATTCTTAGAACTAAATGAATGCAGTCTTAATTGCTTCCAAACATTAAAATCAGATTTCTTAGATAGCACACACTGAAAGGGAGCTCTGGCTCAAAAAGGGGTAGAAACAGCCTAAGAAATAATTTGCCAGGGCATATTCTCATAGCATCTTAAACCCCCAACTCCCATTCTCTATCCCTCTTCAACTGGGCTAAAGATAAACTCTGGTTGCACAGAAAGTTGCTGCAGAAACAGAATTCTTGATTCTCTTTGTATTGCAGAGGGAAGAATGGGCTTGACAGGCTCATATTGTTATCTCATGTTGCCTCCCCTGAATTAAGGTCATAACCGCCTCCGCCCTTCACTGAGAGGCTTTCTGAGGAGAGGAGTTTCCAAAGCACCAGTTGGAGTCAGGGACTCATACACATTAGTGGGCAGGAAGTGGAGTCCCGATGGGAGACTGGGGAATTTGAACGCTTTCCCATTTCAGCACTCTGAGAGGAGGAAGCTCAGTTCAGCACTACTCACAGATGGCTACTGCTTACTTGTGAAAGAAAGATCCTTTCCTCTTTCACTCCTCCGTCCTCAAGTTCTCTCTCTCTCTCTCTCTCTCTCTCTCTCTCTCTCTCTCTCTCTCT
>JAJPUD010000206.1:821074-851809 GCA_023553655.1 Myrmecobius fasciatus | reverse complement strand
TTAAATGTAAAGATGATTTCCCAATTTGATGCTTCCCTCCTAATCTTGTCTGCATTTGTTTTGTTTGTACAGAAACTTTTTAACTTAATATAATCAAAATTATCCATCTGGTGTTCAATTAGGAGTTCCAGGTCTTCTTTGGACATAAATTCATTCCATCTCCACAGGTCTGAGAGGTAAACTATATTACGTTCCTCTAACTTGCTTAGAAAGTCACTCTTTATATCTAGATCATGAACCCATTTAGATCTTATCTTGGTATGTGGTGTTAGGTATGGGTCAAGCCCTAATTTCTTCCACACTAGTTTCCAATTTTCCCAGCAGTTTTTGCCGAATAGAGAGTATTTATCGCAAAAGCTGGGGTCTTTGGGTTTATCGAACACTAAATTGTTAAGGTTATTGCCTAGATTGTCCTGATAACCTATCCTATGCCACTGATCGACTGCTCTATTTCTTAGCCAGTACCAAACGGTTTTGATGACTGCTGCTTTATAATATAGTTTTAGATCTGGTACAGCAAAGCCACCTTCATCTGCCTTTTTTTTCATTAATCCCCTTGAAATCCTTGACCGTTTGTTCTTCCAAATGAACTTTGCTACTATTTTTTCTAGATCTGTAAAATAATTTCTTGGGAGTTTGATTGGTATGGCACTAAATAAGTAGATTAGTTTGGGTAGTATTGTCATTTTTATTATGTTCGCTCTGCCTACCCATGAGCACTTAATATTTTTCCAATTGATTAGGTCTGATTTTATTTGTGTGGAAAGTGTTTTGTAATTTAGTTCATATAGTTTCTGACTTTTCCTTGGCAGATACATTCCCAAATATTTTATCCTGTCATCTGCTATTTGGAATGGAATTTCTTTTTGTATCTCTTGCTGCTGAACTTTGTTGGTAATATATAAAAATGCTGATGATTTATGTGGATTAATTTTGAATCCTGCCACTTTGCTAAAGTTGTGAATTGTTTCTAGTAGTTTTTTAGTTGAGTCTCTAGGGTTCTCTAAGTATACCATCATGTCATCTGCAAAGAGTGATAATTTGGTTTCTTCATTACCTACTCTGATTCCTTTTATCTCTTTTTCTTCTCTTACTGATAAAGCTAACATTTCTAATACAATATTAAATAGTAATGGTGACAGTGGGCAGCCTTGTTTCACTCCTGATCTTAGTGGGAATGGTTTTAGTTTGTCTCTATTACATATGATGCTTGCTGATGGTTTTAAATAGATGCTACTGATCATTTTAAGGAAAAGCCCATTTATTCCTATACTCTCTAGTGTTTTTAATAGGAAAGGGTGTTGGATTTTATCAAAGGCTTTTTCTGCATCTATTGAGATAATCATATGGTTTTTGTTAATTTGGTTATTAATATAATGAATTATGCTGATAGTTTTCCTAATATTGAACCAGCCCTGCATCCCTGGTATAAATCCTACTTGGTCATAGTGTACTATCCTGGGGATGACTTTCTGTCATCTCATTGCTAATATCTTATTTAAAATTTTTGCATCAATATTCATTAGGGAAATTGGTCTATAGTTTTCTTTCTCTGTTTTCACCCTACCTGGTTTAGCTATCAGCACCATATTGGTCTCATAGAAGGATTCTGGCAGTATACCTTCTGTCCCTAATTTCTCAAATAGTTTGTGTAGCATTGGAATTAATTGTTCTTTGAATGTTTGGTAGAATTCACATGTAAATCCATCTGGCTCTGGAGATTTTTTCTTAGGGAGTTGGTTAATAGCTTGTTTTATTTCTTTTTCTGATATGGGGCTATTTAAATAATTTATATCCTGTTAACCTGGGCAATCTATATTTTTGTAGATATTCCTCCATTTCATTTAGATTATCAAACTTACTGGCATAAAGTTGGGCAAAGGAACTCCTAATTATTGCTCTAATTTCCTCTTCATTGGAGGAAAGTTCTCCCTTATCATTCTTGAGACTAACAATTTGATTTTCCTCTTTCCTTTTTCTTATCAAATTAACTAAAGGCTTATCTATTTTATTAGTTTTTTCATAGAACCAACTCTTAGTTTTATTTATTAACTCAATAGTTTTCTTATTTTCAATTTTATTAATTTCTCCTTTTACTTTTAGAATTTCCAATTTGGTATTTAATTGAGGGTTTTTAATTTGTTCTTTTTCTAGTTTTTTTTAATAATAAGCCCAATTCATTGATCTTTTCTTTCTCTATTTTATGCAAGTAAGCATCTAGAGATATAAAATTGCCCCTTATAACCGCTTTGGCCGTATCCCACAAATTTTGGTATGTTGTCTCCTTATTGTCATTCTCCTGGATGAAATTATTGATTGTGTCTATGATTTGCTCTTTCACCCATTCATTCTTCAGGATTAGATTATTTAATTTCCAATTAACTTTTGGTTTATTTTCTCCTGGACTTATATTGCATGTGATTTTTATTGCATCATGATCTGAAAAGGATGCATTTACTATTTCTGCCTTTCTGCATTTGATTTTGAGGTTTTTATGCCCTAACACATGGTCAATTTTTGTATAGGTTCCATGGACTGCTGAGAAAAAAGTAAACTCCCTACTGTCTCCATTCAACTTTCTCCATAGATCTATCATACCTAGCTTTTCTAACAATTGTTTTATCTACCTAGTTTCTTTCTTGTTTATTTTGTAGTTTGATTTATCTAATTCTGAGAGAGCAAGGTTGAGATCCCCCACTAGTATCGTTTGGCTGTCTATTTCTTCTTGCATCTCTCTTAATTTCTCCCCTAGGAATTTGTGTGCTATTGCACTTGGTGCATATATATTTAGTATAGATATTGCTACATTATCTATGGTACCCTTTAATAAAATATAGTTTCCTTCCTTATCTCTTTTGATTAGATCTATCTTGGCTTTTACTTGGAGATCATAGTCATTTTACAGGTGGGGAAACTAAGGTTTAAAGAGTTTAAGTACTGTGCTCAAGATCACACAGTGAGTGAATGGCATAGCTAACATGTTCTTTTCATTACATTTGCACACATGAAATAATTACTCAACTAAATGTTTTCAGGAGACTTCTCAGGTATTTCTACGTACTACACTAACAACAGTGATCTTCCTTTCCCCTGGGGACTGTCCAAACAAATTGGCATTACTAGTGATCTGGCCTTTTAGCTACTCAGATCCTGAACTGCATCTGACAAGCATGAGTCCCAATTCACAGGATCATAGAATTTACAACTGAAAGGAACCTTAAATATCTAGATTAGTTCAGTCCCTTAATTTTTCTAATTGCACTACTTATGGGAAAATTAAAGTTGAATGACTTTCCTTATAAATGCAAAGAACTGGGATTTGAATCTAAGTTTTATAATCCTTAATACAGTTACTTTCCACTATACCTCCTTGACTTTCTCAGTTGACATCCTGAATATGTGATGCTGCTTCTCATTTGAGAAAATGGCCACAGTGGAGCCCAGATGCAGCGAGATCTGAAGGCTGAGGGGAGCCCTGCAAAAATAGCGGGCACTTTCTAGCAGATGCGCAGGGCAAAGGAGGACGGCTGGACTGTGGCTGGGGGTGGGGGAAAGAGGGGCGGGACTTTTGCCTTGACTTCATTTCCGGGGGGCTGGGAGCAGTATATAAGAGGAGGTGTGAGGAAGCTGCTGCTGCAGAGCTCCAGTTGGAGTGCTCAAAGACTGCAGGCTGACGGAAAAAGGCAAAGAGGCAAGCTAAGGCGTTGCCATCTCCCCCACCCCCACCATTCTCTGGCAGGCTCTTTGCCCCCTGTCACCTCTTTTCTGGGAGCCTGGCAGTTTCCTCTCTCCCGGTTGTGCAAAGCAGCTCAGAAATAGCAATAAATTCGTCTTCTTTCTCACCCTTCTCCCCCTCCTAAGCCTGCCCAGAATCTTCTGAATCACTAGCACTTAACACTTCCAGGTCCCTAGATCAACTCCAGACCGAGTTTGTGATCCAGGACTCACCATGAGCTTTCCCGCCTTCCTCGTCTTGCTGGTCTCGGCTATGCAAGGTAAGCAGTGAGATGGGACTGGGAGAGGACAGTATATAGGGGTGAGCAGGGAGAGAAGAGGGGTTCAGAAGTCCCCAAGCAGTTCCTCTGCTTAAGCTGGGGTAGCTGACGCTATCTTACATCCTGGGTCTCTTCAGCACCGTGGACAGCGGCGGTGGCTCCAAACCCTCTCTCTCTCTCACTCTCCTTTTGCTTCTTTTCTGTAATGAAGGCTGAGGTTCTGGTCCTGGTTCTGCTATTGCAAAGAAGCTCTCATTTGAATCGTCTCTGCTGCCTTCCTAGGCTCTCCATCAGCGTTTACCCTCACTGCAACCTGGGCTCAAAGCCCGATGCTGGTCAAGGTCATTGGCAGAGTTGGGGGAAGGGCTCAGAAATTTCAGTTCTTTTCCTTTGCTCTCTTTCTTCATTTCCCTCCGCTTCTATATCCCTTTCCATCTTCTCTTTATATTCCTTTCTCCTTCATTGTACAATTTCCTTCTGTTTTTTCCCTCTCTCTCCACAGATCACCCCTCTTCTTTTCCCATTTTACCTCACCATCACCCTCCTACTTCAATCTTCTCTACCTCTCTCCTTTTTCTTGTATCCTTTTGCTTCTCTTTATCCATCCTCCTTTCTAGCTAAATTGCTGGCTTTGTTTTCCTGGTACCTGACTCAAGTTCTCCTGAACCATCTGGGAGCTTTCGTTTATGTGCCCAAGAGACCTGCATCAGGGCTGGGAGGGATCCAACAACTAGAATGATTAATAAATACTTTTCAAGACAATTCAACCTGTCTGGGATGGATGGGATGTTCATGAAAAGCCCCCTCTTCCCAACTCCCTGGAAATATACCTTTTAGAAAAGTGTACAAACCTCAGCCATTAGTTGTGAAATTAAGAGCTGGAGTGAAAACTAACCCCCACCCTGAGATTTGGGAGCCTCTTCTGGGATCCACATCATGGGAGAAGTGAGCACCTCGGTTAGGGAGTCTCTACCTGATTACCCCTGCTTCCCAGGTAAAAGGAACAAGATAATATGGCATAAAACTGTCTCAGTGGGAATAAGTTCTTTTCTTTTTTTTCCAGTCATTGCACTTCCTGTGAGCAGCCCAGCAAATAAAAGTGATACTAAGGTAAGGCACAGAAGGGAGCTTAATCTGAAACCTTGGGTATGAAGCATAAAGCGGGTATCTGGATCTTTAGCAAAGGTTATAGTCCATTGGATTAAAGGAAAGCTGAAGGCCTCCTAAAATAACTTTTCCCACTTAAATTACATGGTAAAGGAAGACTGAGGACTTCTTTCTCCAGCTGGGTTAATACAAATTATATTGGCCCATCTTGTGTGATTCCCATGACTCTCACTGATGTGGAATTAAGCTATATCTGTGCCTGGTTTACTTTGAACTTGTCATGTATACAACTGAAATTGTTAAAGGTACAATGCTTCCAGTGTATTTGAACAAACTATTATACATGTAGTCTTGTACTAATTGTATGTGTAATTCAATTAATTAATCGAATCAAAAATTGAACTAGTACAAATGTACAGCTAAAACGAGTCATTTGTACCATTACACTCATGAACTTGTACAATTGAATTATTTGTATACAACTGGACTAAGATACCTGTACAATTGTGTTACCATAAGTGACCAATGGACCCAGTACAGCACTGATTTAGTTTATTTATATACTTATTGTACATATGTTCTAATTGGTTGTTCCTTTCTGGATATTAAATTCCTTTCAAGATTTCTGTTCTGTGATTTGAAGGGAGGACTAGGGAGAGGAAGGAGATTTTTCTTGGATCAATTCTTTGTAAATTCATAAGATGATGAGTTTAGAGTTAAAAGGGAACTTCTACCCATCTCCTATTTAAACAAATGATGAAACTGAAGTTCACAGAGGGTAAAAGACTCTAGATTACAGAAATAGCAAGTGACAGAATCTGAGCCTATATCCTCTTATTTCCAAATCCAGTACCCTTCCCATTGTTCCCTGGAAACAGATATTGTGAAATTAACTGCAAATAGTCCTTGCTCCCAGCCTATTTCTCAGTCTGGTCTCCAGAATGCTCCACTGGGGCCAAGTTTAATATGGCGCTCTCTCCTTCACTCCCCAAAATGGGAAGGCAATAAGCACTTAAGTACTTGGACCATTAATCTTGCTACTTCTATGAATAAAACCCAGTCTGGGGCTATTGGAAAATTTGTGGATATTGGTCTCAAAGTCCCATTTAACTAGAAGATACAATTTCAGTGGAGTTAAGATATCATTGAATAGACTCTGATTTCAGGAAACCACTGAAGTGCACTTCACTAATAGTGCTTTAGAACAGCTTGAAATACACTCTTGCCTACATGACTATGAGATAGGATCAAATCACAGTTGAGTTTCCAAACTTCATCTCATTTGTGGCCTCAATTTAGACCAATATTGGTTGCTTCTTTTCCCATTTAGTTGATTTACAAAATGCTCCATTGGGGAACTATTTGGGTTAATAATAATAATAGCTGACATTTATAATGGCACTTTAGGGGTACAAAATATTTTACACATAGTAGTAACTCATTTGATCTTTACAAACGCTGTGAAGTAGAGAGTGTAAATACTGTTGATCCAATCTTATATATGGGAAAATGAGAGGTACACAGCTAACTAGAATAGAAAATTGAATCCAGTTCTTCTATTGTAGGTCCAGTATCTTTTGAACACATTACTGCTTAGAAAGAGACAAAGACAGTGGTCTCCAAATGTTCAAAACATTTCTAAATCCTTGCCCTCTCAAATTGCCTTATAGCTCCTGCTTCCACTTGCTTAAGTTACAGCCTACTAATTTTCATTCACTTTTGGCTATTCCTTTTCTCTAAGAGCTCCTTAGAACACAGAATGTTAAACTGGAAGTGAATTTAGAAATCGTCTACATTATGATCCTTAATCTGGAGTCCACAATGTATTTTAGGTTTATGAACTTAATTGGGGAAAAAAATATATATATCCTTTTTTTTACTAACCTCTCACTGAAATTTACTTCGGTTTTAAAAAACATTATTCTGAGAAGGCCTCATAGGTTTCACTAAACTGCCAAAGAGATCTGTGTATAAGTGAATTAACAACCCCTGCTTTAGAGAAAAACTTTATGGATGAGAAGGGTTCTTCAGAAAGACAAAAGGCTCTATGTGGCCAAAGGCAGGGAGTTAGTAACAGAACTAAGCCTGGAACCCAGGTGTTCTGACTCACAATACCATACCTCTTCTATTCTTTCTTCACTGCCTGTCCTATTAGAACAAACTCTATTTTCTTGGAAACTGTCATCAGCAACTAATTTTTAGTAGGTGCCTATGGTGCTAGCATTTACAATGCAAAATAATATTTTAAAAAATGAAATCTTGCTTTCAGGGAGCTCCATAAAAGAGGGCACTCAGGACCCTGTTCCTGGAAAACAGACCACAATCTTCCAATCAGTTGAGCCCGACAGTCAATAACAAATAGCTCCCTAGGTATCCACTGTGTGTGGGACATGTTCCTAGATACCATTTCGGGTTTACCAGGCCCTGGCTATGTGACAATACTGTATTGAAGGCTAAAAAATCCTGTACTGAAGTTTGAAAATTTCATTCAACTGGTTGTGTGCATGCTCCTTCAGTCAATGTGACCACTATCTTCTTTGCCTGGCTGTCTTAACATAATATGGATGGAGCTTTGTGAACCTTTACTCTCTGATCTTTTCCCATTACTGCTGTTTACAGAAAAGAGGTACTTCCTTTTCCCCTATTTAACAGATCAAGCTCTGAAATGTCAGACCAAACCCATAGAACAGCTCATTCTCCTTTTAGATCTGGGCCACAAGATATGATATGCCTAGAGATCCTGAATAGACAGTCTTATAGGAACAGCGAAATTTTGTAGCATTGTATGAATCATAAGCCCTTGAAGGGGCTTCACAGCTCCAACAACCCATTTCACAGGTGAGGAAACTGAGGCTGAGAGAAGCTAAGTGATTTCCCCAAGGTCACATTAGCAGTAACTATCAGAGACTGAATTTGAACCTGGGTCTATGTTTCCAGAGCCAGTCACTGAAGGGTAAAGGAATAAGCATTATATAACACCTATTATGTGTCAGGCGCTGTGCTAAGAATATTACAAGTATTATCTCATTTCATCCTCACAACAACCCTTCTAAGCAGGTGCTTTTATTATCCCCATTTTTACAGTTGGCAAAAGTGAGGCAAATAGAATAAAAGTGACTTGCCCAGGATTATAGAGATTTTGAACTCAGGTTTTCCTGACTCCTAATTCAAATCCAATGCTCTATCTATCCCCTGTACCAGGCAGCTGCCACTTTTCATTATACCCAGTCATTTATCTTTACAATATTTTGCTTACTGCTTCTGAAATTGGATTCCAATATCCTGATGATTGAGTGATGGTTGGATAATCACTTAGATTTAGAGCTGGAAGAGACCTCAAAGATTATCTAGCCAAATCCCTTCATTTTACTGAAGAGGAAACTGAGGCTCTAGGAGAACCAGATACGAATCTAAATCCAAGAATATTATTTGAAAAGCAATATCAACGTCTCGTGTAGTGCCTGACCTACAAAATGACTGATAGATAAGAATACAAATTAGTTCCCTCTTCCAGTAAGAAGTAGAATCAAAATTACACCCTTTTCAAGTTGGAAGAGATGATGCCAGAGTCCAATCACATCTGCAACATCCTCATCCAGCCTTGGTTTAAGTCCTGTGATAACAGGGGATACACAATCTCATAAAACAGGCAGCTCTATTTTGAGATAGCTCTAATTATTAGAAGGTTTTTTCTTGGAGTAATCAGAAATGGGTTTCTCAGTGACTTTTGCCCATTGTTCCTAGGCTCCTTCCGATGAAGAATTCCAAGATCTGAGAAAGGTAAAGAATATTAAGAGTACCCCAATCCATTTTCCATTTTTATTTGGTCTGTTCACTCAGCATTTTTCTTCTGGAATTGGGCCAGCTTCCACAGCAGAAGCTCAGCACTTTAAATTTCATTGAACTGCAAAAAAAAAAAAAAAAAAAAAAAGCAACAACAACAAAACCCAATGTGGTACAGAGCATTTGGAGTTGGGAGGACTAGATTTGGATTCTGTCTTACTGTGTGAGTTTGGCAAGTCATTTAGCCTCCTAGTTTCCTTATCTTTAATAATAATAACAACAACAAAAGGATGGCTATCATTTATATACAACATTAAGCTTGCAAAGAATTTTATAAATTTTATTCCATTTGGTCCTAACAAAAATCCTGGGAAGTAGATGCTGTCATCTCCATTTTATAGATGAAAACATTGAGGCAAACAGATAAAGTGACTTGCCCCAGACCACATAGCTAGGAAGCATGTGAGGCTGGATTTGAACTCAGTTCAGTCATATAATACTTTTCTGTCTAAGTAGACATAGTTCTTGAAACTGTGAACATATTTTATAAACAGAGGCAAAGAAAACTGGGAAGGACCCTTTCAAAAACTAGTATCACTCTGAAAGTTGGAAAAGAGAAAGTAAATGTTTCTTAGCTATGGGATATAAATCTGTGACTAAGCCAAAATGGTAACTTTCTCTAAGTCTTTGGGTGACTTGGGGACCGATTCACCCCCAAAATAGTAGCATGGTTTCTTCTACTACATGAAGGCCAAGGACAGGCTCTAATCTCTCTGTCTGTCCTCTCTCTTTCTATGTGTGTATCTCTCTCCTTTTCTCCCTTCCCAGGTAATGAAGTGTATTGTCGAGGTCATCTCTGATACACTTTCTAAACCGAGCCCGCTGCCCATCAGTGAGGACTGCTTTGAGACCCTACGAGGAGGTATCTGTATCTCCCTACTCTTTAATCTGGTTAAGAGGGGGATCAAGGTGGGTGGGGGTAAGGGAAGAGACAATTTTTAGCCTTGATTTTGGCAAAAACTGTCATGGCTTTGAAGACCTCGGATCTATGAGTACTTAATACATGTTTTTTTGAATGGATGGATGAATAAACTTTGTGTTAGATAACTTTGGTAAGCCACAATAAAATATAGAACCTGGGACTGTTCTGAATGGAGTTTAAAACAATATCTTGCTGGATCTTGCCACTGAATGTTGTGGGCAGCTGGTCATATGGAGGGAAATCTTACTCAGCTGGTTGTTGGAAGCCACCCATGACAATGATCTTTTCTTACAGATGAAAGGATCATTTCAATTCTCCGCCATCAAAACTTGCTGAAAGAACTCCAAGAACTTGCCATCCAAGGTATTTATAGCTATTTCATATATGATGGAAGTAAATCTCTTGAGTAAGCAGAAATTGATTCTACACATGCAAAGTATTTTGTGCATTTCTAAGCAAATCAGGAAGCCAAGGATCCTTATATGCCTCCCATATGGTTCTTATCTTTAAATTAAAGAAAGCTAGAACTAGAAGGGCCCTTTAGAATATAGAATAGTAGAATAAAGAACCATAGAATGTTAGAACATAGAATTTAGAATGTTAGAAGTGAACGATTGCACAAAATATGAAATGTTAAAGCTACAAGGAATCTTGAACATAAAATTAGAGAATGCTAGAACTTTTAAAGAACCTTAAAAGTCACCTATGCAACCATTCATTTGGCAGAGGAAGAAACTTAGGCTTAAATAAAAGAAATGATCCATCCAATGTTACATGTTATTGGCAAAGCTGGGGTAAGAATCCAAGTCACAGAATCACAGATTTGGAGCTAGAAGGGGATAGTAGAAGCCAATTAATGCAATCCCTTCATTTTACAAAGGAGGTTGTTGTTTATCCTTCATTCTCTAAGAGGACCATGACATCAGGGAAGTGATAAATTGGATTTAAGTGTAGGAGGACTGTACAAGGTCACCTGCCTCACTCTCCTTTCCAGAGCCATCTGGGTTCAGGGGCAAGACATAGATCAGGATGACTGGAGATGGCCCTGGATGAAATGGGAGACGGTGGCCTTTTTGAGCTAAGGTCTTCAACAGGTTCAGTTTGACTGAGACCGTACCTCTTTGGTGATTAAAACTAGGTAGCAATTGAGGAAAAGAATTTCCTCTTTCACCTAGTCCAAAAAAATCTAAACAAATAAATGAATGAATCTGGAAGGGGAAGACCCTCAGGGTTTCTAGCCAAAGCAGAAATGATTGTTATTTACATTCAATCTGAATTAATTGGGAACCAATGACCAAATGTTGGCCTAGGACCTATTGGTGGCCAATGAGAACAGATTGGTTTTGGTTTGAGGCATGAGGCTCAGAGAGTTTAACTGGTTTGCCTAAGTTTACATAGTAAGTGTGAGAGAGCAGAGAATCCAGGTCTTCCTGGCTTTCAGTCTTATACTCTATACATTATAGCACGCATCTTTCCAGGATCCCAGTCTAGTGCTCCATTTTATTTCATCTCCAGAAGTCACTCCAGAAGTACTTTCAGTTTAATTCTGGGGAACTCAAAGTACAAAGAATCTCCTCTTTATTATGCACAAATTAAACTGCAATCAGGGTGTTTCAGGTTAAAAGAAACCTCAGCTTTCTTCCTTGCCATCCCAAACCTCACTAACAGGAATGCTTGGATGCTCCTTTTAAGGAGTGAACAAGCAAAGTTCACTGATTCAGAGAAGGTTTCCTTCATGCCAGAGAGTGACTTATATTAGTACTCTGGGAATAATTTATATCTCTGTCAGTGATTTTGTAGTCACATGAATCACCCTTAGTGCTATTTGTGTAAAAGTCTTGGATTTAGATTTCAGAATAGTCTTTGAACAGTGTTGGGCTGGGGGACTTCCAACAAAATCAGAAACAAACACCTTTGGGAAGCTCCCACTTACTCATTAAGATGCATTATAAGAACTAGTAAAGCTCTTACCCTCAGACAAAAACCTGGGAGATAGAAATTGGTTACTAATTCAAAATTCTCTAATGGTGGAGGGGTCAAACACACAGCATATGCCATCACAATGTTCCCAAATGTGGCCTGAACCACATGTTAAAATGTAATTAGAAAATATTTAACCAAATAAATATACAGAAGACACATTACAATTTACAACTAAGTCAATATGTAGCCTGCAGGCATCCTTATGTACAGACTAGTAGCCCCTAGTTCTACTTGAGTTTGATACCAATCCTGTAGACAGCTATGTAGGTGTGAGAGCACTAGACTTCAAATCAGGAAGGCCTGAATTTGAATGTTGCCTCAGACATAAGTTTTGGTGATCTCAAACTCTAGGTCTTTGGGAATAACTGTTCTGGTGGAGACATGGTGGACCACAGCAATCTGTTTCCCTGGTTAGAGTATTGGCAGGTATCCTATTTCTGAAAGAAGGCACTTTCAATATGTGACTATTTGCCCACAAAGAGATAATTTACCAGCAAATTATTATTATTAATTTAAGCTCCACAACATCTTTTAGAAGGAACAGCTTATTATCCCCAGTGAAGCTTTCTAGCTTTGATCTGATCATTTTGAGCCTATTTTGAAGGTATAGGATCATAGAATTTAGAGTTAGAAGAAATAATAACATGTAATCTATTACAGTCATCTCATTTCACAGAAGGGGAAATTCAGGTCCAGAAAAGTGAGGTGATTTATTTTAAATCATACAGAAAGGGCACAAATCAGCCTTTAACTGAGGTTCTTGAACTCTAGATTCTATGTTCTTTCCATTATACTTGTATCTCTGCTCTTTTGCAAAATTCTTAAGTTCCCTTTTCTGGCATACCCACTTATGAACAAAGGCTTTCCTAGAATGCAGAAACCAAGTGGTCATTTAGGGAGTCCTACACTTTTGCTTATGGGCCCCTGAATGAAATGAGTACCCTGCTGGAGCATATCCTCAGATCTGAGTGCTGATTCTCTCTTTAGGAGTGAAGAAAATCCTGAAGGGAATCCTGGTGGATTCCTGGTCCTTGAGCCAGTCCTGGATCAATGACTTACAGTATGCATCCAAGATAACTGGGTCCATAATACACCTTTGATGCTTAAAGAGTTAGGACAAAGCCAAAATTGCCCCTTCTCCTTACAACCAACTACCAATGGATGACAACTAAAACCATTTGGGATACTCTAGTTTATACTAAGGATCAACCACAGAAATCATAATTAAAACCATTGTAGTTAGTATTGGCCAAGGGGGCAGCATGATGGGATGGAAAGAATACTGCACTGGTAGTCAGGAGAGGCACATTCAATACTTCATTCTGTGCCTTAAGCTACTATATGACCCTAGGCAAGAAAATATCACTTCTCTGGGTCTCAATGTCATCTATAAATTAATGGGTTTGGATTAGATAACCTCTAAGTTTTAATATACTATGTCTTATGTGCTAACATCTGGGTTCTAAGACTGTCTTCACATTCTATCATTTATCATTATCTATTATTTCCAGAGCTAACATTTGATGTTCTAAAGTTTCTTCCAATTCCAATATTCTGTGTCTCCATGAAGTTGTTTAGAACAAGATACTCTCTGTATCTAGCTTCCTATTCCTTTAATGGAAGTGATTGATGTATACTAAGCTTTGTGCTTTAGAGCTGTATTGTCCCTAGTGTGTCCTTGCTCCTCAAAAGCTGGCCCAACAGAAGCTGCTTAAAGCCTCAGTGTGGTTGTCTGCTCCTTCCTGGGTAATTTCCATGGGAAATATGAGTTAAACCATCCCAAAAAGATTCCCCAATGGTCCGTCCTCTTTAGGTCACTCCTTGACTTTAGCACTGCTGTTTCATCAACAATAGTTTTTTGAGTTTCTTCTTGTTTTCTGGCTCAGTGGACTTAATATAATGCCCATTTCTTCTCGTCAGTCTTTTCCCATGCTCTTCTCTTGACTTCCTCCTTACCACTGAAACTGGTTAGGTCTTTCTCTATTAAAAGGCTATTAGGACATAGTGGAAGGTGGGGGAAAGCCCTAAATTGAGAATCAGGAAGTCTGGGGTCTAGTCTTTTCATCATAAAATATTAGAAACTTAGAGCAGAAAGGGGATCTTTGGAGTCTCAGATCTGTTACTAGTTTTGTGACATTATGTAATCAACAACCATTTATTAAGCCCTACTGTTGGCTAAACACACAGGGAAAAAGAGACAAAAACAAAATCGTCTCTGCCTTCCAAGAATTTAGCCTACTGAAGGATAGCAATATGCATATGAGATAAGGAACTATTAAGTACATACTAAGTAATTTTAGAGGGGCAGGGCACTGGGAGGAGGATCAGGATAGGTTTCCTGTAGAAAGTGGCTCTTGAACTGAGCTTGGAAGGCAGCCAATAATTATAAGACATAGAGATGAAGATGAAGCACATTCCAGGCACTGGCAATGTCTTATGCAAAGGTAGAAAAGTGGGATGTCCAGTATGGGAAACAGCAAGTGGACCAGGATGGCTAAAATATTTCATAAAGAGGAGTAACACACAATAATCCTGGAGCCAGATTATGAAGAGCTATAAATGCCAAACAGAAAAAAGTCTTTTAACCTAAAGGCAATAGGGAGCTTCTGGAACTTCTTGAATAGAGGAGTGATATGGCCAGATCTTCCTTTAAGAATATTAAATCTGCCCACCCAATTGGGGAATGACTGAACAAGGTTTGAAATATAATTATGATGGCATATTATTGTGCTATAAGAAATGATGAGCAGGCAGATTTCAGAAAAACCTAGGAAGACTTACATGAACTGCTGCAAAGTGAAATGAACAGAAACAAGAGAACATTGTACACAGTAATAACAATGCTATGTGATGATCAACTATAAATGACAACTATTCTAAGCAATACAGTGATTCAAGACAGTTCTCTAGGACTTACGATGAAAAATTCTCTCCACTTCCAAAGATAGAGCTGAGTACAGTTTGAAGCATATATTTTTTGCTTTATTTTTCTTGCAACATGGTTAACATGGAAATGTTTTGCATGATTTTACATTTATAGCTGATATCACATTTCTTGCCTTCTCAGTGGGTGGGAGGAAGAGAATTTAGAACTCAAAAAAATTTTTAAATGATATTAAAAAACATTTAAAAAAACCCCACTAACTTGATAGTTGTAGAAAGAAAGAGGAAAGAGGGGAGAGGAGATAGGAGGCAGAAAAGCAAATTATTATGAAGTTAATTAAATAGGATCAAAGATTTTGAGCCTTATAGATCCAAATTGATTGTTTGTAGATAAGGAAACTAAGTTCCAGACAGGTTGACTTGCATCATGTCAAAGGAATAGTAATAAATTTGGGTTTAGAGGCCAGGTTTTCTGACTATAAATCCAATACTCTTTCCACGTCATGATACCTTTTAACTTACATTCATTACCTTATGCAAAATCTATAAAGTATTCAGGACAAGGAATCATTGAACTCATTTTGCAGATGAGAAACCTGAGTTCCATTTTCCCATCTCAACTGTTAGAAAAAACTAAAACATTTCTCTTTTAGAAGCTATGATTAAAAAAAAAAAGCTTTTATTTTCAAAATATATGCAAAAATAGTGTTCAACATTCCTTGTGTTCAAAATTTTCTCCCTCCCTTCCACTCATCCCCTCTCCTAGACAACAAATAATCCAATATATGTTAAACATGTGCAATTCTTAGTACATATTTCCACCTTTATGTGACTTTTTTTTCTCTTTCCCCAACCCAGGGGCCAATGAGAGAGCCCAGCAACAAAAGAAAGACAGAAGCTTTGAAGATGAACTTTCTGAAGTCCTCGGGAGCCAAAATAATGAAGAGGATATTGTGCAGGGTCAGTACTAGACCAGCCACTTCTCCCCCCGAACACACCAGGATAAGGATAAACAGAGAAGTTCCTGTTGACCAAGTTGGAAGCTAAAGTGCTTCCCTTTGAGCAGCCTATTTGGTTTGCTGAGTCAGCCTTGTGACAGGGGTACCAGAGGTAACCATGGGGATTTGGCTTTGAGTTAGACCTTGATGAGTCAGCAAGGCCTGAGCTGAGCAGTTTCCAAGCCTCCAGGTGAATAGGGATCATCTTTCCTGTTGCAGTTTTTCTGTCAAAGAGCTTACTTAAAAGGACTGATCTGGGGCACACACAGCCCTCTGTTAGGCTTCTGCCATCGCCTATGTACTAAACTTTAAATCTAAACTTACTCCCAGTGCTCCTCCTGAAATCCCCACAATCTGCCCCTAAAGGAGATGGAAGATTAGCCTGACCTAGCTAGGGTATTCAGACTACACCTTCCATTTGTCAGATGGTGAAATCAAGGCTGGAAGAGACCACAGGTCTTGCCAAATGTCGTATGACACAACTATTTAGGAGTGAAATCCAAATCTATCTTTTTCCATAAATTCTCTAACTGAAGTCATGTAGAACAACTTTTAATAATAATAGTGATGATGATGATAATAATTTACATGTGTGGTGCCCTGTTTTTAAGTGTGAGGATTTAAATCCATGATTTCATTGGTGTAGGCAACTACATAATTCAACCTCATGTTATAGATGAACAAACTGAAGCTCAACAAAATTAAGGATCTGTATGACCTTGGGCAAGTCCCTTAACCCTGTTTGCCTCGGTTTACTCACCTGTAAAATGTCGGAGAAGGAATTGGTAAGCCACTTCAGTATCTTTGCTAAGTAGGAAAATATGATTGAAAATGACTGAAATTATGTGCTTTATCTTGTCAGACAGGACCTGGGTCAGTATCACCAGCCTGCTTTGTGATTTTAGGCAAGATATCTGTCTCATTTCTCTAGGCTTCAGTTGCTGGAGTAGTCTTTAAGATTCTTTCCTACTCTTTGATCATTCTAATAATGTCCTATGAGGAAAGGTGGTATAGGCTTTACAAGGAAGTCTTGATTTAATGTCTACATGGCATATAAATGTAAGGAAAAACTTTCTCACAATTGGACTCTCCAAAAGTAGAATGAACTGCCTTGAAAGATTAGGGAGCTCCCTGTCACTGGAGATCTTTTAAGAGGAGGCCGGACAGAACCCTGTTGGGGATTTGTGTTTTAGGGGCCAGTGGGATTAGATTTGCTTCTGAAGTTTCTTCTTTTAACACTACCTATGATTTTGTCATTTTAAGGAGGTCCTTTTAATTAAGTGATAACCCACCTCCAACAGGATTCAAGACAAACTGGTCAAATCAAAATTGCACTGAATTAAACAATAGGGTCAGAATTATTGTCCCCATTACATAAAGTGATTAAGTGACTTAGTTTAAGTTGGGTAGCATGTCAGTGGAGAGTCTGGGACTAGGCATCTAGGTAATGAAGTAGATAGCTGGAGTCAGTCAGACCTGAGTTCAAATCCAGCCTCAGACACTTACTATCTATATGATCCAGAGCAAGTCATTTAATGTGTCTGCCTCAGTTTCCTCATCTGTAAAATGAAAATAACAGTACCTTCCTCCCGGGGTTGTTGTGAGGATAAAATATTTGTAAAGCATACTGCAAACCTGCTATATGAATTTTTGCTATTATTATTATTTGAACCCAAGTTTTCCAATTTCTAGTTCGACCTTCTTTATGCTAGTCAATGCAATCTATTGTTTGTTGTTGATACATGGACTACACTCCAGTGTTTTGTCATTTCCTTCTCCAGTGGAATTAGGCAAAGAGAGGTGGATTTGGGATTAGAGGCCAGGTAGACTGAGGTGGAATTTTAACTCAGGCCTTCCTGATTGTGTGCCTAGCATTCTATGGACTGAGCTATCTATTATGGAGTCCATTACAACATCTAATGGTTTAAATGAAATAGTTACTAATGATGATTTTTTTTAATCTTTATGCAAATATATGAAGGTTTTGTGATTTTTAACTGTGTTGGAGCCTCCCTCATTATAAAGCAAATTATATAACCCATCTTTTGTTATATGTAAATTCTAGGAAATTCTCTGAAGCACCTGAGAAGGCAAGTGACTTGTCTAGAGCCATAAAGCTAATATCACAGCAGATTTTGAACCCAGAATTTCTGGGCTGTACATATAGCACTCTTATTTATTACAATAGGCTTCCTATCCTCAATTCTTGTATTATTAACAATGCTGCTGTTCTCTTTTTTCAAGTAATGCTGGAAAGGGTTTGATATCAGTACTAGAGACCAGAAGTTATAGGCTACATTATTAGACTGAAAGCTCTGAGAGCAGGGACTCTCGATCTTGTACTTACTCCACTAGTCCCCACAGTGCTTCTTACACTGAAGTGCTTAATAAAGGAGGAATGAATGAGTGAATGGCAGGAAGGACTATTGCAATTACATCATAGAAGAAGAAAACAGGAAGGTTGATTTAACCATCTGAAACTGGCTTTCCAAGGAGTCTGCTGGGTAAACGTGAGATCTGCGTGCAAGGCCTGTTTATGCATTTATTTTTTCTGTTTCTGTCTTACAGGGGAATTGCAGAACGCCTCCCCTGAGAAGCCTGCTGAAGATGCTCCTGAGTCCAAAGAGAATAGTTTGGAAGAAAGAGAGACCCAGTCCAAAGAGGCTACGCCCGAGGAAGCCAAAGAGGACTCTGAGACGAACGAGATCCGCAAGGCCTCCAGGGATGTGAGCCTGGAGAGCACTCTGGCCAGTGGTCTGACCAAAGAGGAGCTCTTAGCCCCAAGGCCCAGCCAAGGCAGCAAGGACCAGCCGCCCACTGATGCTCAGCAGGGTCTGGATGTCCAAGAGGAGGAACAAAGTTCCAAGAGAGATGAGAACGCCCATGCAGAGAGAGAGGAGGAAGAGGAGGAGGAGGAGGAAGCCCATCAGGCCCAAGAGGGAAATAAACAAGCACTGGATGAGGAAGGTCCCACCGGAGCTCTTAGGACCAGCTTGACCCTTGATGAGAATGAGGAGACTCCAAGGGGAGACAGTACGTATGGCAGAGTCCCATAGTAATAAATGTCCCATAATCCAGGGTGATCATACTTCCCCTAGTAAATTCCTGGCAGTGTTTTTGCCTGCCATTGGGCACAAACAGATGTAAATCCCTTTTCAACAAATTTGCAATTAAGATTTAGACTTTGAGAGTTAAAATAAGGACAAGACCTCTTATTTAGAATAAAGTTCTGTCCAGTTCATTGCCCTTAAACCACAACAATCCTTATAAGTAGATAGGTGAAATATTATTCTCTCCATTTTAGAGATGAGTTTAATGAGATTTAGAGACATTAAGATCACCTAGATAATAAATATGTGCTGTGAATTGAACTCAAGTCTTTTAATTCTTAGCTCAGTGCTCTTTCTACTATAGCATGATGCCTCAAACAAAAAGACCTAAGACCAAAGGATAAGATATTTACATCCTATATCTCCACAGGGTGTTAGGAAGATCCAATGAAATAATGTAAAATGCTTTACACTTAGATAAGCATCAGTGGCTTTTATTATTATTTCCACTAAAACAACAGTATTGGAACAGTACAGTAGAAAGAACATTGGCTTTGAAGGTAGTCAGGACCTGGATTAAAATTAAAATATAAAATGAGGGAGTTTAAGACCACATGGGAGCAAGGCCCCTTGGAGCTCAAAATCTACAATATTATAAATGAGTCACAAAAAGCCAACATTTAGAAAGCATTCTAATTCTTACCAGGTAATTTCCTTACAATAACTTTGAGGTAGGTAATGGAAGTATTACTGTATCCATTTTGTGGATGAGGAAATTGAGGTTATACAAGTGAAGCTACTTTCCCAATAAAAGTAAAAAGTGTTAAAACTGTGATGGGAACACCAGATTTCTGGATTTAAGGTCAGTACTCTTTCTGGTACATGGTATAATCTCAGAAAACGAAATGTGAATGGAAAAAAGATGAAGTATATACACAAAAAGTGAAAGAAATCAACAAAATCAACAGTATATGCTGAGGGCTTTAAGATGGGTGTAGCTATTACAAGGGAGGAGTTCAGAGGAGCAGATGTTGACAGCTATAAGAGTCACTCAGGAAAAGTTTCATGGTAAAAGTAGGAGAGACTTGAGCTTGGTAGAATAAACTGCAGGATTAAGGTAGGCTGAGAAGAGAGGGATGAGCATCCCAGGTTGGGAAAATAACTTGAATAAACACACAAAACTAAGAAAATGCATGGCAAGAATGCATGGGCATTAGGAACCAGCTAATATGGAGGCACTTGGTCAACTGAAACAGAAAAAAGTCCTAAATCATCTCTTTATTTCCTATCTGTTACTATTCATTTGTGTCAGCCCTGTCTGACTCTTCCTGACCCCATTTGGGGTTTTCTTGGCAAAGATACTGGAGCGATTTGCCAGCTATTTTTACAGATGAAGAAACTGAGGCACACAGGGTAAAGTGACTTGCTTAGCTAACAAGTGCCTGAGGTCAGGGCTTCTTGACCTCAGGCCTGATGCTCTATGCACTATGCTACCTAGTGGCTATATGTATTTGGTGACAAGTGTGGCAACCTAGAAAGGGCAGCCTGGTCTTGGAAATGAAAAGATTTGAGTTTGAGCCTGCCCCTAGCTAGTTACTTGATTCTGGGCAAGTCCCACGTCTACTGTAGGCCTTGGTTTCCTCACTTGTAAAATGAGAAATAAACAGAAGGTATTCTCTCTATCACACAACTATTTTGAAGACAGTGTTTATTAACTTTCAAGTCTGTACTCTGCCAAACTACTTGATCAGTTGCTAAACACAACTTCCTTAAGGTTTTTTGATCCTCCAGGTGCTCTAGGATTGGAACCATGTCTACCAACTCCAAATGGTTCTGAGGCCAAAGAGGGACTACCAAGAAGCCAAAGATTATTCACAAAATACTCTTGAACATTTACAAAAATCTCCCAAATCTGAAAGGATCCTAGAACTTGGAATGTCAGCACACAGAGCATCAAATGTGAGAGCAAGAAGAGATCTTAAAATATAGAATATTAAAACACAGACTGTTAAAAACCATGGCTGGCATGTAGCTTAATAAATACATGTTGACTGACATAAAGTATTCATATTAGAAGGGGCCTTAGAAATAGAATGTGAGTTATACACAATAAAAGTAAGAATGTGTGATGATCAACTATGAAAGACTTGGTTCTTCTCAGTGTTTCAGTGAGCCAAAACAATCCCAATAGACTTTGGACAGAAAATGCCATCTGCATCCAGAAGAACTATGGAAACTGAATATAAGTCAATACTTTTTTTTTTAAATCTCTGTCATGATTTTTCCTTTTTTCTTTGACTTTTCTCTTCTAACATTATTCATGAAGCAATATGTATTAAAAATATACTACCAAAAAAAAAAAAAGAAATAGAATGTTAGCACAAGAAGTGCTGAGAGGTGCAACCATTGAGAGGTGAGATGGTGCACTGGGCAAAGCACTGGTCCTGGAGTCAGGAGGATCCAAGTTCAAATCCAGATTCAGACACTTGACACTTACTAGTGAACCTGGACAACTCATTTAACCCAGATTACCTTGCAAAAAAAAAGGAAAAAAAATGTGATAAGTGACTAGGGAATAAGAAAGACTGAGTTCAAATCCAGTCTCAAGATACTTACCAGCTGGATTACCTTGGACAAGTCACTTTACCTGTCTGCCTCGGTTTTCTAATCTGTAAAATGTAGATAATAGCACTTTTCTCCTATAATTTTGATGGCTAAATGGGATATTTGTGAAACATTTAGCCCAGTTCCTGGTCCACAGAAAGTATTTAATAAATACTTCCTTTCCTTTAAAGAATTTTCCAGGGATCATCACTCTTTCTTTAAAAGAGAAGATTAGGATGATAATTCTTGTGTGTCATTTTCAAACTGCCTCAGAAACAATCCTGCTAGGTTTGATATGTGGTAACAACACAGTTCAGTTCTAACCTCATTATCACCCAGTGCCTTCACTAGCCTCATCCACAGATAAACCAGCAGCAGATAAAGAACCAATAATTAAGCAGGCCAGGAATGAGATGTGTAGCAGAGACAGTTTCCATTCAGCTCATTTCCTTTGTTCTTTCCCATCAACTGTTCCAGGTCAACCAAAGGCACTAAATGGAGAAGAGAAGGTCAGGGAAGAGGAAGTTAGATCCCAGGAAGAAAAGGGGCTAAGCCGACATTCTGAAGAAGAAGCAGCAGCCACAGAAGACATCTTCAGCCCAAGGGAAAGCAAGAGTCAGGAACTGGAAGAGGAACTCTCCAAAGAATGGGAGGACTCCAAGAGGTGGAACAAGATGGACGAGCTGGCCAGAGAGCTGACAGCTAAGAAGCGGCTGGAGGAGAGTGACAGCGAGGAAGAGCCAGATCGATCCATGAAACTCTCCTTCCGATCCCACAAGTATGACTTTGGAAGTCCTATGGGGCTGCCGAGGAGAAGCTGGAAAGCTCACTCCAGAGAGGACAGCATCGAGGCAGGCTTGCCTCTCTCTATCAGGGGTGACCCAGATGAAAAGAAGGAAGAGGAGGGAAGCGCTAACCGGAGGACTGAGGTGGGTAGACTAACAGGGTAGCTGGGAATGATCTTTTGGAGGGACAGAGGAAGAGCAGGCAGCCATGAGCAAACAAATGCAGAAACATCTTCATGTAGGTAAAGCCCACTGGATTTAAAATCAGGATCTTTCAGGTTTGAATTCCAGGTCGAGCAGTAGTTGTATGAACCAAGAGCATGAAGCATAAAGAAAAAGTGCTGAAACCAGAGGATTAGGATTTGAATTCCAGCTCTACTTGGAATATTCGTGTTATTTGGGACAAGTTCTTTCTCTTCCCTCAGGTGTATGTCCTCCCCTAAACATGATAGGATTAAAGGATCACCAAGATCCTTTTCAGCTCTTAGGAGGATCTTGAACAAGACAGTTCTGGGGGATTCCTCTTGAGTGTTCTGGTTCATTCCTTAAATGGGAAGATTTCTTCCGCCAACTCCAAACTACTTGCTCAGTGTAATTCTTGACTCCTAGCCTCTGTTATCCAGACACTGGAGGGCTGGTGAGGACCTCAGGCCAACTAGCCCAATCCCTTCATTTTACAGAGAAGGAAACCAAGGCTCCCAAAGTTATTGATTTGCCTAAAGTCACACAGCTGGCAAGTGGAAAATATGGGATTCAAATCCATATCCTAATTCCAACTCCAATACTATTATACTTTATACAACATCTACTATGAATCTGACACTGTGCTACTTTTCATTATCTCATTTAATCCTTACAACAACCCTGGCAGATAGATGCTCTTGTTATCCCCATTTTACAGTTAAGAAAACTGAGGCAAACAGAAAGTAACCTTGCCCAAGGTTACACAGCTGGTCAGATGTATTTCAGGTAGTATTTGAAGTCAGTCTTCTACTCTAGGCCAAGAGTTCTATTCCCTGTAATACCCAGGGATTAGTCCCCCTCTAAGGTGGTAGAGGTTGGGGTAAGAGAAAGAGCCCCAAAGGAAGCCCAGAAATGGATAGAAGCAAAACCCTGCTAGGTTCTAATTTTTCAAGGAAGTCTCTGCTCCATTCCTTATTAGTTATGTAACTTAAGACAAGTTGCTCAATCTCTGAAACTTGGTTCTCTCATATGTTAACGGTTGTTGCACTTGATCTCTAAAGGCTTCCAGAGGAGTAGATTTTTCTAGATATTTAAATCAGAGTACTGCTGCCTCAGCAAATGGATTCCTTAACTCACAAGGAACAGTTAGGATCTTTCCAAGTCTTAGGCCAGGACATTCACACATTACTGTGACAAGTTTAATCCCCAGAGGAAAAGATTATCTCTGGAAGGGCAGCTTGCTTTAGTGAAGAGAAAGCTCTGGTTTAGAGGCACTATGTTAATATTCCAAATGTAACCTGGGTTTAAGTGCCCCCTCTGACACATATACTGGGTGTATGGCCCAGGGTAAGTTACTTAGACGCTCAGTGATCTAGACAATTCTGAGGCAACTGTCCACTTTGGTAAAGAGATCCTTGGTGAAAAGCTAGATGGACTAGGTTTCATTCAAAACAAAATGGCCACATCAGCTTGCGGAGAAGAGTGCTTCCTAAACTCTATAGTCTAAGCAGCCCTCTTCCGGTGAACTCCTTCTAATAGAGGTGGTAGCAATTCTTACTATCTAGCTTCCTTTCCCCAGCTAGTTTACTGGAGTACCATACCTAGAAATTCAGGGCAGAGAGGATTTTTGTTCAAAGAGCAGTCACAAGAAAGACGGCTTGGTCTTGTTCTGCTTGTCACCAGTGGGCGGCACTAAGACCATGGGGTAGTGATAAAATGAAAAGAATGCTAGCTTTCCAGTTGGAGAGTTTGGACTTTTGACTCTTAGATTTGCTACTTAATTTCTGTGTGAGTAAATTGAGTTACTTCACCTCAGGTCTTTGTCTGTAAAAGAAAGGTATTGAACTAGATGAACTCTGAGGTCCTTTTTGACTCTAAAACCCTCTGATCTGGAGTAAAGAGGAGGCAGATTTTGACTTAGTGTGAGAAAGGTGTTCTAATAGGCATTATTCTTTCTGGTCACAAACTCCAGCTGCTGAAAGTCTTCCAAGTGGTAGAATAGCCAACTTGTCAGGATGGCTATAAAGGGGACTCAAGGATTTTCCCTAATGAGCTATCTGTGCTTTCAAAGAATGTCATTTCTAGGTCCCAAAGCCCCATAATTTGTGAAGATTACTGTTTTTTTCAACACAATAATAATAGCAGCTGGTACTTCTATAATGCCTTTAAGTTTACAATGTGCTTACCTTACAGCAACTCCATAAGGAGGGTAGTACAAATCATAATAGCTGTTTTTTTTGTTTGTTTGTTTTTTTAAACTTTCCCAGGGTCACAAATCCAGTTCAATATCAGAGTTGAAATTCAATTCCAGGTCATTCCTGACTTTAGGGTTTGGGTCAGAACAGGGGTCCTGAACTTGGTCCCACCCATAGCAAATATGACTTGTGTGTTCACATTTCCAGTTACTCTAGAAATGGAGCACAGCACCCATCTGACAGCTTCTTACTAAAACTTAGGAGGATTGCTTAAGGGACCCAGTGGATGGACCTTAATTCCTTTTCCACTTGTATTTTTTAGGACCAAGAGCTGGAAAGTCTGGCAGCCATAGAAGCAGAGCTGGAGAAGGTTGCACACAAACTCCATGAGTTGCGGAGGGGCTGAATGGCTGATTTAGGATTCCACAAAATGCCCAGAAATTTACTCCTCCTCACCTTGCCTCTTCATTTCCTAAGTCAATTGTAAATAGGCTGGGGGAAGGGGAGGTTGGGGCAGGGAGAGAGTGTCCCTGATGCCACTTGTGATACTTGCTAATCTGCTTTTTCATTCTTGAGTTTCTGTCCCCTGTTCCCCACCTCAAGGCTTCTTCAATGCACTTTGTGTTGGCTTCCAGTTATCATTTCAAGACAAGACTGCTTTTCTAGGTTATTTCCCTATCACTGTTAAAGCCACTGATAAAACTGCAATAATTTGTTCTCTTTGGATTGAAGGCAAAGACTACTGACTGTAATATATTCTATATAAAATTTATCTAAGGAAAAATAAAACTCCAATGGGCTCCCTGCTTCTTTTTTGACTCTCTCTTTAGGTTGGAGGCTGCCCATCTGTGGCATGAGTGAAAGAATGCTGGAATTAGAACTAAGTGGCTTAAATTAAAATTCTTTCTCTTGCTTTCTTGGTGTGACACTGGAAAAATAACTCCTCTAGTCCCCAGCTTCCTCCTTTGTAAAACAAAGAAGGGTGAATTAGATGATCTCTCCAGTTTTACGCTATATCCTTGTCTTCTGCAGAACTGAGTGAAGATGGGCACACTTTGGTCTGGCTCACACTGACCCATTAGGATGAAATGGCCTGGGTACCAATAGGTCCTGTCTTTCCAATGAGGTCCTGAGAAACTGCAGCACTAGCAACTCTGGCAGAGAATGGGGTGACCTGAGTTGCATTTCATTCTTGTCTATTAGATCTGAGTGTTAAACAATAATTTCCAAGTTCCTTTCTAGTTCCAGATGCTATGATGCTCCAAGTTCTTTCTATCCTTTTTCCTACTCTAAGAAAAGAGAGTAGGCTTGGTCACTGTGCCATTTAACTTTCTACCTAGAAGGGATAGCAGTTGAGGTAATTTTAGTTTAAGATTAATAAATGAGAAAAAAGCTTTTGACAAGATGCAATACCCAAGCCTACTTAAAAAAAAAAATCCAACACACTAGAAAGCATAGTATTAATGCAATGTAATGTAAAATAGTATTAGCTACTTAAGGCTTTGGAGATAATGGGATAAAGTTGGAGGCCTTCTCAATAAGACCATGGGTAAAGCAAGGATGTCCATTATTGCTTTTACTACTCAGTATTATGCTAAAGTACTAATTATAGTAAAAAGCCCCACTACCCCCAAAAAAGAAAGAAAATGAAGGAACAAACCCAGGCAAGGAAAAAACAAAATGAATACTTTTCTAATACTTTTCTAAATGAGAGTTGGACAGACAAATAAAAATCTAACTAAAACAATCAAGAACTCTGGCAAAATAGCACAATGTAAAATCATACAAATCATCAATATTTCTACATCTTGACATCAAAATTCAGCAGAGATAGAGAAATTCCATTTGTAATATCTATAGACCATGTAAAATACTTCTATTTTCCAAAACATATATATGTATGTGTGTATGTATACATTACAGTCAACACAATTTCAAAACACCTTTTACACAAATATAGATAGATCTGACAAAATATGAATTACTAATAGAAAATATAAGACTGGCATTCCCACTTAAATAAATTTACATATATAATAAACTGTTGTTCAAGCTACCAAAGGAGAATTCAAGTGTCCATCTGGGACTGAGTGGGTTTCTTTATGAAAGATCTGGATTTCATCAATGTGAATACTCTCTCCAAGGTTTGGGGAAGTTCCAGTGGCTTAAAAAAAAAAAAGTGCAATCACTTGATGGCCTTTCTGATGACAAGCTTTTCTGAATCTGACTATGCTGGTTGGTTCATAAACAACAGGTATACAATCCAACACTAGAGTCTTACTTGGCAGAGTTTGCCAAAGTTTATCTCTGCTGACAATCTTAGCAAATCATGACTTCTTCAACAGGATAGGAGAGAGAGAGAAGGCAGTCATCAGACCAATCATGTCAAGATGGTGGCAATGGTAGGCAAAAAAATGGTAGAACCAAGATGCCTCAGAACCTAATGCCTCCAGGCTTAGAGTTCAATTAAAAGAAAGTATTATTTTTACTAAATAGTAATACAAAATGGCAGTCCTCAGGAATAAAGAAAAAATCTCCTGGACCAACTCCAAGGGTAGGAGTTGATGCCTAGAAACTCATGTCTACACAGCATCAGAGATTTACTGTAAATTTTTCACACCTGGTTCCCAGACAAAAAAGCTTAGTTTTACACACTTCATGTCATATAGAACCACAGAATGCTAAAGCTGGAAGGAAGCTTACTGAACCTTCAATCATTTAATTGCACAGTAGTGAACAGACTCAGGCTAGGGACATGTCCACAGTCATGGAGATACGCATGCAAACAAGACCATAATCATGTTGATTATTAAGAACTAGGTCAGAGATAGTTCTCCTGTCTCTTTTGTCCAGACCTCTTAACATGTATTCTTTAAACCTCATGGGGGCATTGCTGAAGCAGGTGCTATCAACTTTTGGATACAGATCTTTGGAAAGAAAGAAAGAGAAAGCCTCAGGGCTCAGATACTACCTCACCTAAGACTAAACTGGCTAAAATGACAAAAGTAGAGAATTACAAACCTTTGTTTCTAGAGCTGGAATCCTGCCAGGGTTTTGCCTATTAGTGGTTCTACAAGACAGTCTCAATAGGCAGCACAGCCCAACATGAGTACCCTTTCACAGTCATATCCTCTTCTCCTGTTGGATACCATGTGGTTTTCTTCAACATGTGTCCTATCTCAGCAGCAGCACTGGGAGTCAAAATATTGGGGGGTAGGAGAGATTCCAAAGCAAAAACTCCAATTGGCACAGAGTACCAAAGGCCCTTAGTTCAATTCCCCATTTTACAGGAAGAGAAAGTAACTATAGTCACATGACCAGCTGGTGTCAGAAAGTCTTGGATGAGATACTTCAGCATTAACCACACCCATACCCTGGTGTTATAAGGCATTTATTTCTTGGTGTGTCAAAGAGGATTTTTTTTTCTCTAAAACAATTACAGAAATAATAATTATAATACTTACTATATCTGCTAGTGACTGTTAAAACCAAAATCCCATCTATCACAGAGGGTTGGCAAATTAAAAAAGAGGATTTATCTCCCCCCAAAAATGATAGTGAATAGATGCCATGGTCTTCATCATTATCACATGTATGAAAGCATGCAATACTCTCAAATTTCCAACAAAAATTTTTGGTTTTTATACTTCACCATGATTTTATATATATATTATATATATTTTACATATATATATATATATATACACAAACACACACATACACACACATGAAGTGATGCCTATGAACAGGATTGAAGTAAATTACATCACAAAACATTGTTTTTTTGCTTTTGTTTTTGAAAACACCATAAAGTTGGAACTATATCTTCATCAAATCACTGATGAACATCTTTGTAGTTAGGAAGAGTATGAATCAGAAAGGAGAGAGGGATGTGATTACTTATGCCCCTGCAATGGGGAAAGGGGGATGCTTAAAATTTGGGGGAAAGTGGTTCCCCCAGAAGTCTAAGGGAATAATGCTAGACTTTGTGGACTGTCGAAGAATGCAAAGGAAATAGAAGGGTAAAGATGGCATGGAGGAAGTAGGATAAGCAGAATAGGAGAGGGGACAAAGAGGAGGGTGTATTCATATTTCTATATGCCTCTATATGCCTTTTCCCAAGGAGATGTGAGAATGTGGTAGGTTTGAGGCATTTAGCCATCAAAATTAGGCAAAACTTGTAAACAACCATGTCTTTCAACAAGAACAATAAAAGGATTCTAATTAATGTTTGGGTTAGAATGCAAAGTGAAACAAAGGCAATGATAGGAAAAAATGGAAAAAGCTCTACATTTCACAAAAGACAGAAACTTCTATGTCCCTAGACAACAGAGGCCTATAAAAGAGACCCTTTTAATCATTGAGCCTTTCTTTCATGCTCCTAGAAGTCTGACATTTAGGAAGCTGCAAGGAATGTGATGATCCTAGCCATCAATGCCACTGACCAAAGAGACTCATCAGTTACTTAATTTATTGCATCTCAAGCTCCTCTTGGTTTTATGAACACTACTTAGCTCTCTCTCCTAGATTCCATAAGACTTATTGGATGATTATCTGCTCTGAAATAATTTGGGGTAGTAGCTCCCTATGGAAAATTTTGTAATGAGGACTGAGAAAATTTTGCTTGGGGAATCTTGAATTTGCTGAGAGGAGACATTTATTCATAAAAATCAAAATGTCAGAGCTGTAAGGGCTTCTCAAAGAATATATTCCAATCCCCTGAATTGATATGTAGAAACTGAAGCTAAGAAATTAGCCAAAATAATCCTTAAATAAATCCATCTTTAATCCTATCATTGTATAAATAAAGGACAAATGACTTGTCTAGGACCACAAGTCTGTTACATGACAGTTTTAAGTCTTTAACCCAAGTCTCATTTCCATTTGAATCCAAATGAACTCAATATGCTTTCCACTATGTCAGAGAGTCTGTGTTTGGGAGGGAATTAGTTCTTGCTGATGAATAAATCCATGTGGCTCTGGGAGTGGAGAACAGAAAAAATAAAAAATGGCAAATCTAAACAAAAGAAAAATCTATAAAATCTACCATGAGAAATTGTTTCCTGTTGAACAGAAACTTGAATAGAAGTTGAATAGAAGTTCTAATGTCTTAAGAAACAATTTCACAGACTTCAAGGGGAAAGGGATTGCAATTTCAATACTGTTAATGCTTTACTACACCTCAATTAAAAACAATTTCAAGACAGAACTTCAGAGATGGTCAACCGGCCTCTCACAGAAGGTGTGTTAGAATCACATATCGACTGTTTCCTATGGGTAGTCAACTGTCTATTCATTTAAAAAAAAAAAAAGGATGTGGAGTGGTGGGATGTAAGAGTTCCTTCCTACCAATAGTCATGATGGGAAATGTCACTGAACACAAATGGAGGTTCCATAAACAGAAATACAATCACCTGGGAGAAGGAATTTCACCTGAAATCCTCTGAGAAACTAGCAATCAGTGGGTCATTGTAAGAATGTGATAAAGGGTTTCACCTTACCTCTTGGTAGATGGGCAAAGAGATGTGATATTACCCCTTCCTCCCTGCAAAGCAATTCTTCCTAGATTAAGTCTTACAACTCTGCACCAGGGCATCTACCACTTTTGTAATGTTTCTTTTAAAAACCAATTCTTTAGACTATTACTTTCTTGGCTGATAATTTGTGAGCCTGCACTTGCCTGGCTAGTCAAAAACACCATCACATACAGATATATGGATAAGTCAAAGAATTCAAGCTGACTTTTCCAACTCACAAGGGCTATCTAACCTAATGTATCCACCTTCCTCCTTCCTCCTTCCCACTCTCCCCTCAATACTAAGGGCCAATCTGGTTTATGGACAATTAAGGGAAAGGACAAACAAGAATTAAGTTAGGCTTCTCAATGATCGTCTACCATTTCTGTTTGTAAATGCCAAGAGATGCAGGTTTTGAGCCAACAATGTTATTTAAAACCATAACTGGGGGGGGGGGGGAGAGAGGAGCAGCTAGATGGTACAGTGGATAAAGCACCTGCCCTGCCGTCAGATCCTGCCTAATATTAATTAATATTTCGTAGGTGTGTGATACTGGGCAAGGGGAGAGGGAGGGAAGGAGAGAGAGGGAGGGAAGGAGAGAGAGAGAGAGAGAGAGAGAGGGAGGGAGAGAAATATATATATATATATATATATATATATATATATATATA
>JAJPUD010000206.1:807364-820974 GCA_023553655.1 Myrmecobius fasciatus | reverse complement strand
ATATATATATATATATATATATATATATATATATATATATTTAAGGGCTGCTAGGTGGCTCAATAGATAGAGCACCAGCCCTCAAGTCAGGAGAACCTGAGTTCAAATTTGACCTCAGAAACTTAACACTGCCTAGCTGTGTGACCCTGGGTAAGTCACTTAACCCCAATTGCCTCAGCAACAAAAAAGTTTTTTAAAAAGTATACTTACAACCCATAGGAAACCAAGAACATAAATGCTAGAAAAATGTTTATAACTCAGAGCTATTTATTATGGCCTCATAACCTCAAGAATTTGGGGATTATTTTAATAGACTCTACACAATAGTGAAATCATTTTCTCCAGGGAACAGTAAGAAAACAGAGCTACACATGACAAGAATAATGGAAGCTAAGGAAAAAAACCCAATTATGATATTTATACAAGCTGAATCCAAGGCCAAAAAGGTCCACTTGAATCTCGATGAAAAACTAAGCTGAACCTGTCAGATTCCCATAAATTCATTCTTTCACCTGGGTGGAAAAAAATCCAACTGAAAGGTTACAAGTCCTTCTTATAATTCATTATTATCAAAATCCTAGAAGGGTAAGACTGAGGTGAAAAGTCACAGGCTACAACCAAAGGGAATATAGTCATATCTATCTTATTGATGGGAGGTCCTTTGCTACCTTCTTCTTAGCAACACCAATGTAGCTAATATGATCCACTGCCTCTCCATGTGATCAGGGAGTAGCCACACTTGCCAGAAAAGACAGACTAGAGAAAAATATTGCAAGTCCACTGTAAAATGAACCTTCCCCCTTTTCTTAATTTCATAATGTCTCCGAACATCATGTAAAAAAAAAAATGGTTTCCCAATATAAAACAATCCATTTTACCCCTCTTACAATCAGCAGTAATTACTAGATAGCCACATTTCCCATGTCCTATAAAATGTCATGTCACTGGAAAGCAGTTACATGAGATCTCTGTGCCTTGAAAATTTTCGAGACCCATTTGGAGAAATAAAAAATAAATAATACAGGATTAAAATTGGAGTGACACTAGTAGGTTGCCAGGTGTTACATTAATAAAAATCCACCTGTTTTCTGTTGAGAGTGTAGGATTGGGATTTTATTTTAAAAAGGTAAAGCTATTAAAAACAAAATAAAAGCAAAAAATATTTTTAAAAGACTTAAGAGAATCACATAACAGATTTTTAGCAATTGTTTGTAAACAAGTATAAAATACAATTACATTTCAGTAGTTTATTTTGGAGAAACAAGGCAGTGCAAAATCGGCTAACCAAACTTTCTAAGGCAAGCCAGATTAATCCACTCTGATTCAAAGGTAGAGCTAAGAAACAGCATACAGACATTAAAACTGGATCTAACGCTCATTAGTCATGTAAACATGGTTAGCTGGAAAGCCCACAAATTCCTAGAAAGCCTGACAGTTTCAATTAGGTCCATCCTTTCAGCTTTCCCCCCTCCCTTAACCTCCAATCCCCATCTCCTTCCCAATTGAAATGATCATTGCCATGTGGATTTCTTCCAAGAGGAGGCAAAAAATAAATAACCATAATATTAGCTAGCATTTATCTAGCGCTTAATGGTTTGCAAAGCGCTTTACACATTATCTCATTTGCCCCTTCCTTAACTCAGTACCATATAGAGCTTACAATAGCAGAATCTCAACCCAGAATGTCCTCATTGTACATGAATCAGAAGAAGGTCCAAATATTTTTTTCTCTCCTAAAAAGCATTTATATCTTATTATTTGACTAAAAAAAAAATAGAAATCTAAAATAAAGAAAATCATCAAAAAAAGTCAGATGGGGAGAACATTTATATATCACCACAGATAATTACAAATCTTTGAGAATGTTTTAGAAAAATGAGATTTCCCCCCTCCCACTTGAACTTGGGGTTAGGGAGAGTATGACCAAACAACGATTTAGAATAGTGTGCCCTACCTGCTAGCCCAAAGCACATGTGTAATGGTCCACAAAATTTTTAACACTCAAGGTTCTTATTTTTCTTAGTAACTTATAAAGCTAGAAAAAGGATTCATCTTCCTTGTGTCCCTCATCTTCTACCAATCACTCCAACCCTTTGTTCTGTCTACTTGGCTTGGACAAAGTTCCAAGGTTGCAGAGATCAGGGAAGGGGAATGAGAGCAGATTACAAAAGAGAATTTAAATATTTTGCTTGTTTTCAGTATAGTTTGGATTGGGAAACAATGATTTACAGTGTGATCTTAGTTTGGCTGCTTGTCAAAGTAAGAGTATTCTTTTGGGCTGTTTCTAGACTTTGTATAGAGGGGATGGGGGACAGAATCAATTCCTTCTTACCAATCAAATCTCTGACAATCAGCTTAGTGTTTGGGATTTGCAAGAACACAGTTAAGACATGGCAGATGTGGGATTGAAATGCTGTAGGCTACAAGTTACAATTTATGGATTCTGCTAAAAAGCTTTCAAGGGGTCAGCATTAGCCACACCATGCTCTGGTTTATGATGCATACTATCAAGATTGATGACCCCAACAACCATATACAGCCTTGTTTTCAGGGTCTGTGGAAAAAAAAAACCAAACCAAACCTAGAAGGGAATATTTGTGCCCTTTGATTATGCTCAGCTCCCTCATTTCCCCTCACTTATTCAAGATCTAAGAATGCTTCACAGAATCCTAACATTTTATGGCTAGAGTGACTCTTAAAAGAGATCATCCTTGTTCAAAGAGTGCAGAAAAGGAAGGTGACTTTGAAAAGATCACATAGAAAGTTAGTGCAAAAGCTGGGGCATCATTGAGTGATGGGCCCAGCTGGGTTCGCAGAGGGCACAGAGAAGCCAGAGGCTTTCACTTGGCACTAGAATCAACCAGTCTAGAAACTATTCCAAATTAGAGCTGGGAAGATTGCTTATGCCTTCCCATCTCTTTCCTGAAATGGTCTACTCAGAGTACCTCCTATAGAAACACACACACCATAGAACCTCTGAAGGTCATTCTAGGTCATCTCTCTTTGTTAGGGCAGTGCAGAGAGGGCAAATGCCATACCCTCATTTCTTCCTGCCCAGCAGAGGTGGCTTTGGGGCACACTGTACAAATAATTTTCCTACTGGGACTGTGTAGTAGGGCAAAAAGGGGACTGACCTCAAAGGAGGAAGAGGGGACCACAACTAAAGCTGCAGGTGGGAAATATAAAGAGAAGATGAAACCATCTATAATAACTGAAACTTCTCTTTAAATTATGACATTCACATATAATCCCAACCTTGGAGTCTCATTCCAGGAGATCTGCACTTAGGACATAGACTCAGATGGGCTGGAAAGACCTTAGAGATTGAGCCCAATACCATCAATTTATAGATGAGGAATCTAAAGCCTAGACAGGTGAAGTAACTTGTTAAAGGTTGCACAGGTTGGCCCACGGTAGTCAATTACAGTTTATAAAGAGGGAATAACCGTATGTGTGTACACACACACACACACACACACACACACACACACACACACACACAGTAAATCACCCAAAACAAAAACAACCATCCCACACATTAAGGTCTAGTGTTGATAACACAAGTGTGTGTAAACTTGTTAAAAGATTTGCAAATGGAAGTGGGTGAAATATCCCATTTTCTCCCGCTCTGATCACTGTGGGTTTTTTCCCCCTCCTTTTAGATCACTGCATCAGGAAATCAGGTTAAAAAAATAATCAATAGATATTTGTAGTAGTGGGTGGAACTCTTCTAAGCTGCTTGACTCATTATCGTGATTCTAGGTGGGCCCTTTGCTCATGCCCTGGTCCATGGTGCCACCAGCTACTGGGAGGATGCTTTGGTGGCTAAAGTTGCCACACAGTGCTGTTGGAAGCTGGGGGACACAGCAGTATTGCACCCTAGTCTTTGGTGCTGCAGCTTCACTGAGCTGTTGGTCTCATTCTCCACAATCCAGGAGGAGTCTTTGCCCATCATGCTGCTGCAGCATCCCGTACTGGTGCCACGTGTCCGCTCGCCTGCTAGGCCACCAGATGGGTCAGCCAGGATCTTGTTGTGATTGAGTGGGGTTGCCTCCAGGTTCTGGCCTTGCAGGACTGTGGCTATGTGGTTCAAGAGGTCAGTGAAGAATTCAGTCACACCCTCATAGCCTGAGTGAAGAAAAAAAGAAAGGAAAAAAGAGATGATTTCTTTTGCTCCAGAAACACACATTCAGAACATTAAGAGATGGAGGGAGAAGAATACCAAATACTAGGATTAGAAGAGACATACCTTTGAGATGATCTAGTTCAATTCATTGTAGAGGAGGAAATAGACTCAGAGAAATTAAGTGAGCTGCTCAAAGTCACACAGCTAGTGGGGGATTGAGATGGAACTAGAGATCAGAGATCTTTCTATTATACCAATGCTGTCTTTCCCCTATAAGCAATGTTAAGTGATGTGGATAAGAGCTTTCTATGGGTGAGAAGAATTGGATTCTTGATCAGGTCATGAAAGACTTTAATAAAGACATTGTGAAGCATTCCTCTCATAATGATTATCACATTTCATGACATATGTCTTCCTCCCCCATCTCCTCCCTTCCCCCAACACCTCTTAGATTTCAATTAGTGCTTTCTTTTCAACAATTCTATGAGGAAGGCACAGCTGAAATTAAGAGGAAACTGAGCTTAGAGAATAAAGAAATCTGCCTTGGAATCTTCTACTCTGAAATGCACAAATCCCACCTCCTCTAGGAGTTCTTTCCTTTCTAGATTGAGTTGCATCTCTTTATGTTTCCCACCCCCATTAATACTAATGTCTTTGCTTTTTAGATTACATTCATATATTTTGTACATATGCTTGCATGATATCTCTCCTATTAGAACATGAGCTGTGGGCAGCTAGATGGTGCAGTGGATAGAGCACTAGCCCTGAAGTCAGGAGGGCCTGAGTTCAAATATAACCTCAGAAACTTAATACTTCTTAGCTGTGCGACCCTGGCAAGTCACTTAACCCCAACTGCCTCAGCCGGGGGAGGGGAGAGAAGAGAACATGAGCTCCCCTGAAGGTAGGGGCTGTAATTTTTTACCTTAAACAAAAATCCCTGTTGTTCGGCACAATGCCTGGTATATAATAAGTACTTAATAAATGCTTACTGACATACAACAGAAGTATCCTGAGCTCAGAAACTGGCCCACTTTTGTGTTTGCTGTCCTTAGCACAATGCCGCACATACAGTAGAGAGGAATGTATGAGGAGAAAGCTACCTTGTCAAATACATGAGGCAGCAGGAACAAGAATTGCTAATTTAATATTTTTTGAGAGGAAAAATATTGGGAGAAGAGATGGGTGAGTTAACTACAAAGCAACCTCTTTCAAACTCTCCATCTCCATCTCCCTCCCCCCTATCATGATATTGCCCTAAAGATGTATCCTTACTTCCTTTTTTGTACCCAAGATCCCCAGCAAGTGAAATCACTCAAATACCCAAATTCTGATGTCTTAAGAAGGGCTCTTCCTTCTCACCACACCAACAAATTAATTGTCCTCCTGGATCTATACAAGTATTCTTCTAAGATAAACTGTTCATCTCATCCCAGGACAAGGATTTTCTAACATAGGCTTTGTTAAATGGATTTCCAAGAGCAACCAAACAGGTTTAGAATGCCCTGAGAAAGAATCTTATTATATTTTCTTCTCAGATCCAAAGTTATGCTGATTACCAAGAAAGAGTAAAAGATTAAAACTGGACAAGAGATGATGCTGGGATTTATCTGAACCACTCTGGATGATTTTTGTAGGAGGAATGGAAGGCAAAAATATTCCCTATTCCCTATATTCTCTAAATGCTAGTTGTCTTTAAGAACTGCTGTGAAGAATTTATACATAGGCACTACCAAGCAGCAAAGGCTTAAAATATGAGCCCAGGAACAGATTTTGTTCCTATGGTCCTATATTTGGAAAAGCTCCTCATTAATTGTGAAGTGACCAATATTTTAGTCACAGCAATTCTTGGAGACAATCTAATAAGTCACTGAGGGACTGCAATCTTTACTACTAAAGGGAATACCATGCTTCATGAGATTTCTGTAGTGTTAGAGGGCTTTAAAACACAGAATTATCTTTCACAAAAAAACACCAGCCAACCCATCCAGAGAACTTTGATCTATACTTCCACAAGCCTTCTGAATTATACTCACAATTATGAAGAGTTAGTTGTAGGGGCAGCTAGGTGGCACAGTGGATAGAGCACCAGCCCTGAAGTCAGGGGGGACCTGAGTTCAAATCTGTCCTCAGACACTTAACACTTCCTGGCTGTGTGTGTGTGTGATCCTGGGCAAGTCACTTAACCCCAATTGCCTCAGTAAAAAAAGTTAGTTGTAGTCTGTCAGCAGAAAATGAACATTGCTGAATGTATACCATTATTATTCATTCACTTGATGGTAAACTGATCTTATGTAAGAGATTAATCAAACAAGAAAGTTAAAAAATTATGATTATAATTATGACATAATATGTTGAGGAGGACCATGGAATATTTTAGAATATCAAATTTAGAATATATGAAAAATTAATGTATTTTCTCTAAAGATGATTTCACTAATCACAAAAAAGAAATATATGCCCACCAATAATGGTCAACATTTATATAATGCTTTAAAATTTACAAAACAATTTACAAATATTATCTTCTTTTACCTTCAAAACAATGGGAGGTGGGTTTTATCTCCATTTTACAGATAAGGGAAACTGAGAAAGATGGAAGTTAAGTGACATAGCTAGGAAGTATCTAAGGCCTGAACTCAATTTAGTCTTCCCGACTCCAAGCTCAGTGTTCTATCCACAGCATTAGTGGCCTTGGGATATTTTAGATTTAAGTTTTGTTCTATAATGCTCTTATTGAATATAATTGTTCAACATTGAAAATCATTGTGAGTTTTTAAAAATTATATGGTTTATTTCTTCCTTTTTGTCACTCATTGTAATCAAAGACACACTACCCTATTTGAGGAGGATGAGAAAGGCCAGTACCATGACAAGGATTCCAAGATAAGGGACATACCTTCAGTATAGTAGAGAACTTGTCTTGAAGGGAGAAAGATCTAATATCAAGTCCAAACACATACTGGCTGTCTGACCCTGACCAAATCACTGAACCCTTCAAGTTGCCCACCCCCCAGGGGAACTCTCTAAAACCAAGTTACAGAAGAGGTATAAATCCACATGGGTACAGGGAACTTTTTTGTTGGATTGTCTTCTCTATATCAGAGAGAGAGAGAGAGAGAGTGTACACATATATGCATACATACATATGTAAAAATAAAATCTTACCCACAAAGGATTATGAATACTCAAAGAGTAAAATACTACTGAATAAATGCTCTTAATATATGAGTGTGCACATACTTCAAAAATCTATAATTTCATCCATATGGGCTTCTACACCTTAACAGATTATCTCCATAAGTTTCTGTGACCCAAAAAACCAAAATAAAGTTCAACACTCAATCATCACCTTCAAACGATACATTCTCTCTGCACTGAGCAAGGCTGGTCCTCAGATGATGGGTAGTCACTGGACCCAAATTTAGCACTTTTAGAGAGCTCATGCTGGATTTTTCTGGATTTTCCATGTCATGGTGAAAGAAAACTGGGGATATGCTGCAAATCAAATATTGTCCTTCCTATTCCACTCCTAAATAAAACAATCATAGCCTGATAAAACTGGTTTAGCCTAGAAAAAGACTACTTGTACATATCTTGGATACCAGCATTAAAAATGAGTAACAACAACATCTATTAAGATCCCTACCAAAAAAGTTAGACTAGCTTCTCCCTAAGAGGAAATAAAAACATCGTCAAGACCAAGTTCAAGAGACTAAGATTGAAACAGCTGATATTGCTTTTAGGTTTTCTAAATACAAAAGCACAGCTGGGATAACTTAGTTATGACTTATCAGTCCTGAATCATGGAAAAAGCACGGGCCTTAGGAGTGAGTCCAACAGGGTATCTAAAACAACCTTCCTGATCCTCAAATTATTCCTGTTTAAAGCAGCAGCAATGCCACTGTTTTTTCTCATGAGGTGGTTGTAAGGATCTAATGAGATCAAAGACCTTAAACTTTAAATGGTAATATAACTGGGAGTCATCATATTATTAGTCATAGGTTCATGACCACTTGTTTCTAATATTCAAGATGATTCAGTCTGACTGACCCTGTCAGGCATCATGCCTGAGGGTAGGATCCTTTGGATAGACTGTGTCAAAATCAAACTAGACTGCATTAACTCCAAATCTGTTCATAGCATAGAATGGAAGAAGAGAGGTTCCAGCAGGCATATATGTAGAAACCAGGGGAAAAAACTCTAAGCTTAGCCTTCTAATTTACACAATGTGCTGTAATTACCTTGTAAATTATGCTGTTCCCCCAGCAACAGCTGAATATGAAAAGCTGAGGTCCTCAATGAGGTAGTACCAACACAGGGTTGCCTTCCTTTAATGATACCCTTACTGTTTGTTGGTGACAAGTTAAGAATCAAATAGTGACCCAGGCATAATCTGAAAATCAATCCTATAGTCTGTGAAACGTCACAGAGCTTTGATTTAAGATAAAATACTCAGTAAATGTCACAAATTCTGTTGCTCACGCCTCCCAGTCCTGACACCCACCTTATTCCCACAAACTGGATTTATTTAAAAGTCAACAGGGCAGTAAGATACAGAAAAACAGGTCTCCCCCCCCCCTTTAAATAAAACAGGTCTTTGTATTTGACAGCAAGACATACCTCTGGACCATTCAAAGGATAAGTGGTAACAACAGTGGATTTCCTTGGACTCAACCTGGATGGTCCTTCCAGAATAAACTGATCTCTAACCTACATAACATTTATAAAATGCTTTAGGATGCCTGAATGGTATATTAATTGTGGGCCATTATCATATTAGCAGTCAAGGAGCCCTGGCTACTCTTTAGTATTAGTGATTTCAAAGGATCCTATTTCTCAGGTTTTCTGAAGCGGCTAGTAATGAATTACACATATCCCCCAGGACAAAAGAGATGGGCAGTCTAAAAGAAGACACTAACTTCAATGTTAGCTCTCATCCTTAGGCTAAGAGATGAACACAGGATCATAACCATAATTGGGAAAAGGTTAGGAAAGGCCCCTGTGTACATCTCCTTTATTTTACAGGTAAGAAAACAAAGTTCATGGGACAGTGATACATTGTTGGTGGAACTGTGAACGGATCCAGACATTCTGGAGAGCAATTTGGAACTATGCTCAAAAAGTTATCAAACTGTGCATACCATTTGACCCAGCAGTGTTTCTACTGGGCCTATATCCCAAAGAGATTTTAAAGGAGGGAAAGGGCCCCCCATGTGCAAAAATGTTTGTGGCAGCCCTTTTTGTAGTGGCAAGAAACTGGAAACTGAAAGGATGCCCATCATTGGAAAATGGCTGAATAAATTGTGGTATATGAATGTTATGGAATATTATTGTTCTGTAAGAAACGACCAGCAGGATGATTTCAGAGAAGCCTGGAGAGACTTGCATGAATTGATGCTGAGTGAAATGAGCAGAACCAGGAGATCATTATTCACGGCAACAACAATACTATATGATGATCAATTCTGATGGACATGGTTCTCCTGAACAATGATGTGATTCAAACCAGTTCCTATTGTTCATCGATGAAGATAGTCATATATACCCAGAGAGAGGCCTGAGAGAACTGAGTGTGAACCACAACACAGCATTTTAATGCTTTCTGTGACTATTTCCCTGCATTTTGTTTTCCTTCTTAGGTTTTTTTTTTTCCCTCTCTTTCTAGATCTGATGTTTCTTGTGCAGTAAGATAACTGTATAGACATGTATACATATATTGGATTTGTCATATAATTTATCATATTTAGCATGTATTAGATTACCTGTCATCTAGGGGTGGGGGGTCGGGGGAAGGAGGGGAAAAGCTTGGAACAAAAAAAAAAGTTTTGCAAAGGTCAATGTAGAAAAATCACTCATATGTTTTGTAAATAAAAAGCTTTTAATAACAAGAAAAAAGAAAAAGAAAAAGTTCAGAGAACTAAGTGTCTAAGGCATAATTTGAATTCAAGTTTTCTTGATTCCAAGTCTAATGGTCTCTATCCATTACAGCAAGAACATGAGAGACTGAAGCCTAAAGTAGAAGGTAAAGTCCTTTATTGAGAAGACCAGGGGAAGAAGAAATATGAAAGGTCTAAGAAGAGAAAAAAGTCTGGTTCAGTTGCTATGGAGAATGTGATAGGGAAAAAAAGGTTTTCACAAAGCAGTAAGTGCCCACTTGAGGTTAGATAACATAATGAGGAACAAATGAGCTAATGTGTCAAGTGCTTTGCAAACCTTTAAAGGGGTAAGTAAATGTTAGCTATTGTAAATGAGACATAACACAGATGTGAGAGGTAGTGCCACTCAGTGGAGAGAGAGCTAACCTTAGGTATAAATGTGACTTCCACTACCAAGTACTGGCTTGTGCTTCAGGGCTCAAAATTAACCTCTCCTCAGAGCTTCCCAGACAACTCTCAATGAGCAGATAAAAAATTAGTGAAGTCCTTCATAAACAGGAGGCCACTATCACAACAAGTAACACACACAATCCCAGTTAATTCCCTGAGGAAGAAATGAATGGTTCCTAACTCCCTCCAAAGGACCCACTATTTGCTCAAAAACCACATGAGCTTTCATTTATGTGACTTTATGAAGTACGTTCTTCACCACTATTCTGTGAGACAAGAAGGCATTATTACTCTCAATTTAATGGCAGTTCTCCTCAAATCTCCTCTAAACACCTTTAAATAATTCCATAAAACAATTACTGGAGTACAGAACTCACAAAATGCCAAAAACAACTTAAAAGATTGGCAGGAAAAGTTTGTTGCACCTGGGGAGTCAATGAATCAGCAACCAGAGGTCTTAGCCCACATAGAGTAAGGAGGTCAAACAACTGGTAAGAAGGAGATCACAAAGGATCCAACTATGTTCAAAAAGTTATCAAACTGTGCATACCCTTTGACCCAGCAGTGTTTCTATTGGGCTTATATCCCAAAGAGATCTTAAAGGAAGGAAAGGGCCCCATATGTGCAAGAATGTTTGTGGCAGCCCTTTTTGTAGTGGCTAGAAACTGGAAACTGAATGCCCATCAAGTGGAGAATGGCTGAATAAATTATGGTATATGAATGTCATGGAATATTATTGTACTGTAAGAAATGACCAACAAGATGATTGATTTCAGAGAGGCCTGGAGAGACTTGCATGAACTGAAGCTGAGTGAAATCAACAGAACCAGGAGATCAATATATACAGCGACAAGACTATATGATGATCAGTTCTGAAGGACATAGCTCTCTTCAACAATGAAATGTTTCAAACCAGTTTCAATTGTTCGGTGATGAAGAAAGCCATATACACCCAGGGATCTGAGTCTAGACCACAACATAGCATTTTCACACTCTCTACTGATGTTTGCTTACATTATGTTTTCCTTTTCAGGTTGTTTTTTTTTTTCCCTCTGTACAGGAAGATAACTGTATAAATATATATACATATATTTGATTTATCAAATATTTTAACATAATTAACATGTATTAGACTACCTGCCATCCGTGGGAGGGGGTGGGGAGTAAGAGGGAAAAATTTGTAACAGAAAGCTTTGCAAGGGACAATGTTGAAAAATTACCTATGCATAGGTTTTGCAAATAAAAAGCTTTATTAAAAAAAAAGAAGAAGAAAAAGGAGATCACAGGGGTCTCTGCTAGCACTGAGGCAGGACTTTTTTGCTTTGCCCATATATGGATCCAGACTGCAGTCCTAAGGCAAGGAGAAGCACTAGCACACCAGAGCTTGTGACTACAGTAAAGTGGGGACTCTCCTCATAGTTTTGGGGTAAAAAGAGTGCTTGTGGTTACTCACAGTCCAGAACACAGACCAGGAGAATAATAAACATACCTCTTCTAGATCTTAATACTTTGGAAGAACTGAAAACTTTTAAGTCCTTAGAAGTATCTCAGAACACAGCCACACAAAACTCCTCAAGTGCAACCTATAGCCTGGAAGCAGAATCCTACTTTAATAAAAAGAAATAGATTAGGGAAAATCAGCAAACAAAGGAAAAAAATTCTTGTCATAGAAAGTTACCATGGTGACAAGAAGATCAAAACACACACTAATAAAAACATAATAAAGTCAAAGCTCCTACATTCTAAGCCTCAAAGAAAAACATTAATTGATCTCAGGTGATGAAGGAACTTAAAAAAAATTTTTTTTTTTTTTTTGAAAATCAAGAGGGGTAGAGAAAAAAATTGGGAAGAAAAATGAGGATGATGCAAGAAAATCATAGGAAAAAAAAAAAAAGAATCAACACCTTGGTAAAAATATCAAAGAAAATAACACCTTAAAAAAGACCAGACCAAATGGTAAAAGAAGTACAAAAGCCAACAAGAAGAAGAATGTCTTAAAAACTAGAATTGGACAAATAGAAAAAGAAGCACAAAAATTCACTGAATGAAAAAAAACTCCTTAAAAATTAGAATTGGTCAGATGGGAAAGGAGGTACAAAAACTCACTGAAGAGAATAATTTCTTAAAAATTATAATTGGGCAAATGGAAGCTAAGGACTTTATGAAAGATCAAAAAACAATAAAGCAAAATCAAAAGAATGAAAAAAAAAGATAATGTTAAGTATCTCATTGGAAAATGACTTGGAAAATAGATCCAGGAGAGAGAATTTTAAAATTATTGGATTACCTGAAAACCATGATCAAAAGAAAGCTCAAGAAATTAAGGAAAACAGAACTGATATTCTAGAACCAGAGGGTAAAATAGAAATTGAAAGAATATATTCATCACGCCTGAAAAAGATCCCAAAATGAAAACTTTCAGAAATATTATAGCCAAATTCCAGAGCAATCAGGTCAAGGAGAAAATATCTGGCTACAAGCAGTCAGAAAGAAATAAAGTACCCCCCCCAAAAAAAAAGAAATAAAGTACCGTGGAACTGCAGTCAGGATAATACAAGATTTGGCAACTTTTACAATAATGGACTAGAAGGCTTAGAATATGATATTCCAGAGAGTAAGGGAGCTAGGATTACAATCAAGAATCACAAACCCAGGAAAACTGAGTATAATCCTTCAAGGGGGAAAAAAATGGATATTTAATGAAATGGAAGACTTTCAACCATTCTTTATGGAAAAGAACGGAGCTGAATAAGGTTAAACTGCTTACATTCCTACACAGGAAGATGATACTCGTAATTCATAAGAACTTTCTCATTTTTAGGATAGTTAGCAGAAGTTCATGTTGACAGAGGAACAGGTAAGAGTTAAATAAGAAGGGATGGCCTCTAAAAAAATAAAATTAAGGGATGAGAGAGGAATGTACTAAGAGAAAGGGAAAGAGTGAGGTGGAATTGGGTAAATTATCTCATAAAAGAAGCAAGATAAAGCTTTCACAGTGAAAGGGAAGGGAAGGTAATATATACACTCATTGGGTACAAAAATCTATCCTGTTTAAAAGGAAAGTAGGAGAAGAGGATGAGAGAAGGTGAATGGTAAAGAAGGGAAGGGATAATCAGAAGCCAAACACTTTTTTTTTTTTTTTTTTTTTGCTTTTTGCT
>JAJPUD010000206.1:758873-791816 GCA_023553655.1 Myrmecobius fasciatus | reverse complement strand
AAAAAAAAAACAAAAAAAAAAAACCAAAGATGCCAGGGGATGGAGCAAGGGATCGATCTATCTATCTGCCCTAGGGTACTACCTTGGCAGGCAGCCATGTAACATCAGGCACTGCCTTGGGCTCTATCTGCTTTAGGGATCTATCAGCATTGGGGCACTATCCACGCTTAGGCAGCCCGCCAACACGCTGCCAGGTAACATCTAGCATTGCCATGTAATAGGGACTTTCAGTTTGTGATATCGTGAATAAACAGACCTGCTGTGAGCCAGCCTTTGGTATCTCGGGTGATCTGTGGGGATAATTCCCTGCTTAAGATAAGCAGGGCCGGAGACATCCGAAGACCTGGGAGATAGGTAAGAAACCAGTTGACTCCCGGTCGAGGTGAGCGACGGGGAATCTGCCCCTGACTAGGAGAACGGTGGGTAGTTTAGGTCCCCTGCCGAGGTGGGCAGGCGGGACTTAATGCTCTGGCACAATGTTAGCATTCAATAAACCCATGCTGACATCTATGAGTTCCTTCATGCCCATGGAATAGGAAGTATGATGAGTTAAAGAGCTAATATATCTAAAATAAAAGGGGACTTAGAAGTAGCTTTATTTTTCAGAGAAAAGATCTATGACTGGAAGAAAAATAGGTAAATGGGCAGCAAAAGGATATTTTAACACATTTAGTTTGGGATCCCTATATTACCCACTGACACATTTAGGGATCAATCCTTCTTGTTCTAACCCTAGGACCCTGCCACAAGTCAACAGAAACTATTTCATATATATCCTCTGTGTAACCTATGTGACATCTCTCATCTCAATAGTATTTTGCTAGTCTTGATCTTAGCACCCAAATCATGTTCTAATAAAAACAGATACTTTTTTTAAAAAAAGATATGAGTGTCACCATGGCTTTAAGCCACAATTGTGTCTTGTGGCAATAATAATTCATTAAGCTCACTGTCTTGGATTATTTTCATCAAAGCAACAGTCAAATGCATGGCCCTAAAGAGACTAGCTTAGCAAAAAGAAAAAGCTATGAGATTTATTTTTATTATTATTTTTTTTTTTTGCTTTTTGCTAAGGCAATTGGGGTTAAGTGACTTGCCCAGGGTCACACAGCTAGGAAGTGTCTGAGACCAGATTTGAACTCAGGTCCTCCTGACTTCAGGGCTGGTGCTCTATCCACTGCGCCACCTAGCTGCCCCAGCTATGAGATTTAAAAAATAAAATAAAATCTTACATTTTTGCCAAGATAAATACACTAGAGTTTATAAAAATAGGACCAGGTAATACCTGACATTTGTAAAGGTGTCTAGAAGGCAATGAGTTAGTTAATATTCATAAATTGCCCTGTCTTCTTCCTATTTGCTAATAATATTAATATTAAAATAAAATATATTTATTAATATCATATTAGTCTTATTAGTATATTAACTAGAGCAGTGAGGTGGCATAGGGGATAGAGTGCTGATCCTGGAGACAGAAGGACCTGAACTCAAATATGGCCTCACTTACTAGCTGTGTGAGCCTTGACAAGTCACTTAACCCTTTGTGCCTCAGTTTCCTCATCTGTAACATGAACTGGAGAAGGAAATGTCAAACCACCCTAGTATCTTTGCCAAGAAAACACCAGATCATGTCTTGAAGAGTCAGGCATTATTTAAACAACTCAAAAACAACAAAAACTTTATTATTACCTCACATTTCTATAGTACTTTATGGTTTACAAAGTGTTTTTCTGACAAAAATTCTACAGATAATACAAATATTATTTTGTTGTTATTATTCAGTCATATCCCAATCTTCATAACCTCTCTCTGGGCTTTTCCTGGCAGAGATACTGAGTAGTTTGCCATTTCCTTCTCCAGCTCATTTTACAGATAAGGAAATAGGGAAACAGGGTTTTATGCAAGGTCACATGGCTAGTAAATGTCTAAGGAAAGGCTTGAACTCTGTAAGATGAGTTTTCCTGACTCCAGATATAGCACTCTATCCACTGTGCCATACAGCTGCTCCATTAACGCTTAAATATTATTGCTCCCATTTTACAGATATTGTGAAGATAATTATGTTTGCATTATTAACTTCAAAAAGCTATCGTGGAAAAAAAATAGTTTAAACCTTAAAGCAATACATAGAGCATACTATACCTGAACATAAATTTCAGCCCTCTCCAGCCACGTCTCAACAAGATAAAGAGATGGGCATTGCACCTATGTTGAGAAAGAAAAGACTAGCCTATTTTAGACTATGAAGCTAGTTTCCTTCCTTGTAAAAAATACTTTCATCACACCTACCTCCAAAAATCAAACTTTATAAACTTTATAGGACTTATATAAGTAAATACAAGCAATATTAACAATGCTGATGAATTTCCTGCCTCTGATTGAGGATCTACATATTGTTGAATGTATAAACTATATACTAACACTAAATGATGTGATGCAACTCTTGGGAATGATGTAGTAGAAACTTTGATAACAGTAGAGACCCTAATACTTTCAAGAAACCTCAGGCCATCAAGCCTTGGGAATGATATAATTACAATAGGAATGTAGCCATGGGGAGTGATGTGGCACAATCTTGGAGAGTATGTGTGAAAAAGGGAATTGGGCCTCATATCTTTATTTTACTAAGCTATTTTTCAAGGATGTCATCCAAAAGTCTGGGCTGCTGTCTTGTACCTGGACTACTTAATTTACCAAACATCCCATTAATTGGCAAGGACCCTGTGGTTGAGGGACTTTCCCTCTTCCTGAACAGAAATACTAAAGCATATTTTTGTCCAATAGTAATCTTCATGATGAAGATACTCTCATTCCATGCATTAGCATATCCTTGTTCTTGGAGTCCCATCTACTAGCTAATCTCATACTAGCTAATGTAGACATAATGCACTTGTGAGCTGACTCTTAACAAGGATCCTCCCTGACTCTCTTCCCTTTTCCTTCCCAGTTTCCAATTCATAAATAATACCTTCTCACCCACAGACTGATGCTAGACCTACTTTAATGAGTCTGTGTACTTTCACAAAATAAAAGTTCCTTCTGGCTATGAGAACAGCTTAGTGATGAAACACTAGGTTGAAAGAGTAGTTCAGAATGTGAAAAATCACAAGCTACCACTATTAAAAGCTGATATCTATTATAGGTCTGTGAAATATTCTACAAAACATCACCAATTTTGATTGACACAACAATGTCAAGTAGGTGCGAAAAGTTATGCTAAAATACAGATGAGGAAAATGAGGCTCAGAGATAAAATGAAAGGAAGAAGAGAAGAATGACCATTTTTGAAGTACTTTACATACTATTTGATACATAAAATAATCTTGTGATGGTATTGTTGTTCAGTTGTTTTAATCATGTCCAACTCTCTGTGACCCCATTTTGGAGTTTTCTAGGCAGAGATGCTGGAATGGTTTGCCATTTCCTTCTTCCAGCTCATTTTACAGATGAAAAAACTGGGGTAAATAAGGTTAAGTGATTTGGCCAGGGTCACACAGCTGAACCTGTCTGAGGCTGAACCTGAATTCATGAAGTTTTCCTGATCCCAAGTCCAATGTTTTATCTACTATATCACCTGGCTGCCCTCACACCTTTGTGATATAGATACTAGTACTATCCCCATTTTGCAGATAAGGAAAATTACCTCTGAAAAGTTAAGCGATTGACCTATAGGATCTATAGCTAATAATGTCTGAGGCAGAATTTGGATTCAGTTCTTCCTAATTTCAAGACTGGCACTTTATGAATTATGTAACATAGGTGTTTTAAATAGTAATCCTAATATTTAGAAAGCACTTTAAGATGTTAAAAAGTGCTTTACATATATTAACTCATAGCTAGTAAATGTCAGCACTGGGATTCAAACATAAGTCTTTCTTGCCTTTAGATTTAGTCCTCTTTATACTATGTCATTACTGACTGAGATATCAACTCTATATTGATCTTTATGGCTCATGGTTGGGGAGAGATACATGGAATAATAAAGGACACAGTCAAGCATCATACTAATTCTTACCATCTGAACCTGGGGAAGGAGAGAGACATGGAAAGGAAGAAGGAGAAGAAGAGAGGGAGAGATTTTTGTTAACCAAGTGTTCCATAGGGGTCCTGTGGGTGATAATTTTAGAGCAGCCTCATATAGCTAAGGTAACCGGTGATTTCCTTTCACTTGTCTATGGGATTTCTGAAGAGGAAATCAGCAGCATGAGGGTAGCAATCCACCTTTCAAATATGTGCATCAGTCTTTAGTGCACTACCCTTATTCCCAGACAACAACTAAGCTACTGAAGTCCCCTATTGTAGGGGACAGGTAAAAAGAATCAAAGAGCAGAAGAATCATAGATTACTGAAGTTAAGAAAAACCTAAGAAGAGCACAATCTCAAAATACCTTTAAGCTAGGAAAAACAACAATCACCAAAACCCTGCAAACAGAATATTACCACCACAATAAGACAATTTCAAAGGATCTCAGAGATCATACAGAAGAATCTCTTTCTAACCCAAAAAAACCCCAAAACTTCTTAACAAGGAAACAGAGAGGTTATTAGATTTATTTAGGATCATAAAGCTATGAATAAGGTCACTATTTATATTCTTTGAATTGCTTTGGATTTTACAACACAGAAGGGGGAAAGACCATAACATGAGCTCAGTCCATCTCTATACTCTATAATTAATAACATATATAGTGGAATATAACATATACCATATATTCTATAATATAATTCTTATGTGCTTTGGAATTCGGCTAAATGTGAAATTTTGAATAAAAAGATTACAGTAGACAGAAGATTACAGTAGACAGAAAGTATTAAGACAAAATGACTATCTGCAAATCCTAGTAGCAAAAAACATAACAGCGAGAGGGATGACTTGGTAATGTTATCAAGCAAGTCCAGTCCTGAGGTGCTAATTCTGAATACAAGAATCTCTTATGCAGGGCACTTTATGGTTTATAAAATTTTTCCTCATTAAAATATTGTAGGATAAGGAGTGCCAGTATTACAGATGAGGAAACTGAAGCTTTACCTTTAGAGGTAATTTTATGGCACAGTACATAGTGAAAGCAGCAAGATCAGAGTTCAAATCCAGCCTCAGATAATTACTAAGTGTTTGACTCTGAGCCAATCACTTAACCTCAGTCTCAGTTTCCTCATGAGGATAATAAGAGCACCTACTGTTCAAATTTGTTGTGAAGGTAAAATAAGGTATCTGTAAAGTAATTTGCACTTATTAAGTGATGGTTATTGTTATTCATTATTATGTATATTATTAATGTCATTGCCATTACCAATTTAGAGTTGGGATATAAGCCCAGTCCTTGTGACCCCAATTCAAATATGTAGTCTAACGCTTTTACAACTATATAATATGCTAGTACCCTTAAGGTCTTCTTTCAATTATAACTCATTTCAATTACAACTTGGTAATAGGAATCAGAATCATCATGTAGCACTTGATTTGTAGCTCTTATGCATTTATAATATATTATTTCCTAACACAGTTTACAGGGTATTAAGATTTAGAAATGACAGAACTTTCAGGATTGCCTAGACCAATACACTCAATTTTGTGGGTGAGAAAACTAGTCTAGAGAAGATATATAAATTGATCAAGATCAGAGAAACATTTACTGGCAGAGTTGACATGGAAATAGAAAGAGAAAGAGAGAGAGAGAGAGAGAGAGAGAGAGAGAGAGAGAGAGAGAGAGTGAAGTACTATCATATTATTTTTTTTTTCCCCATGAGGGAAAGTGATCTTATTTATCTTCATGTCTTCTAGCCCCAGGGGCACACATTAACTATTTAATGTATATCTGTTGGTGGTCAAGATCTTAGAAAGGACAGAACTCAGAAAAGTTGTAAAAATGGTTAAAAGTCTGGAAAATAAAGGAAAGCTAATTAGAACTGTTTTTAATAGAGAAATAAAATCTGAAGATTGACCTTACTACGGTCTGCAAATATATGTTCAGGGATAATAATAGATAAACATAAATGATATGTAAAAGAAAAAGGAGAGGAAAAAAAATCAAGATACATTTTTTTTCTTTGAAAATTTTGAGAAGATTACAAAAATCTCTCATCAAATTACTCTGTGGCTCACAGACAGAAAAGTAATTCAAAATCTTCCAGCAAAAATACCCTAACAATATATATTCTTTCCCAGGGTATCCATTATTGATCCTTGTAGAAGTCTTCATAACACTTAGATATGTAATTATTATTGCTAGGGAAAAATTCCAAAGCAAATAATAAAGCCTCCTTTAAAATATTATTATCTTGCAAATAATCAATTAACCTCAATTTCCCACAAGATCATTCAGACGTCTGGACTCTATATCCTAGAAAATGTACTCCATACGTTTAAAAAAAAAAAAAAAAAAAAGAGCATTCACATGCATGGCTAATTGCAGTGATGAAAAGGCAAGTACTTACTGCTGTCAGGACAGAAGATGACTCTGGTTTTGACACATTGTGGCTGTTAAAGAATATTGATTCTCTGTCTGAAATTGACAAAAAAAAAAAAAGAACAGGGTCAGTTGATGCTTCTTTGTAGCTATTTCTTGACAATGCTTTCCTCGAAAGGACTGGGTTTGGCTATACACTTACCACCAGGAGGCAGCACTACCTAGGCAATCCCGAAGACCAATCAATCTGACAAGAGTCCCTGACCAAAAGGCAGGCCACAAAGTCCTTAATCACCTATCCTTGGAAAATGACATTTCCCTCAACTCCCATGAGAAGGCCATTTTTCTGTATTAAAGACACACTGAAGTGCTTAAGGATATTCTTCCTTATGTTGATTATTTTTTTCTGATACAAGCTTTGAGATTAGAAGAAACCTTAATGAAAATCTCATTCAACGCCTGCATTTTACACATAAGGAAACTAAGGCATTAAGTTAAATAAAGAGTTTATGATCATAAAATGTTAAGTAAAACACAGGTCCCCTGGTTCTACTACCTGGGCCAGTGTCTTCCACAATACCATGCTATCAAAAGGACCATGTTTTTCTTTTTTTGGGTGAGATAGCTCGGGTTAAGTGACGAGCCTAGGGTCACACAGCTAAGAAGTGTTAAGTGTCTGAGGCCATATTTGAATTCAGGTTCTCCTGACTTCAGGGCTGGTGCTCTATCTACTGTGTCATCAAGCTAGCTCAAAAAGGACCATTTTAAATGAATCTCTACATCAGTCACTTGTCACACTTGGTTGAATTTTCCCCTTGTCATATTACTTTTTTCTTGGTCAGGCTTTTCACAGTCCTATGTGTTAGACTATGTTCTGTTTGTAACTACTCTACAAAAACATGAGGTGGCATTACTGCCAGTTAGGTACAAATCGGGAAAAAACAAAAACAAAATTATAATACAGGCTTCAAATAGCATGAAATCAAGTTCCCCAAATCATTGGTGTTTGGATTGAGAAATCTACACATCACACACCTACAAGCAACACACACAGAAAACATACTTTTCCTCTATACCTGCTCTATATACTTCTTCCCTCCTTTCTTGATTTTGAATTGCTTAGCCAAGAACCAATAAGAAGATAGATGTAGATGGAAGCCTCCAGGGCACCTTCAATTATCTGTCTGAATAACTGAGAGGAATATGTAAACATCTATACAGCCATATCTATACATATAGACTTGAGAAGGCACACATGTAATTATATTAGTTTTTCATCTCTCCCTTCCCCAGAAGCTAACAATATCAAAAATATAAAAGCTGATCCTATTTATTATAATGATCCATTATCCAGCAAAAAGACATGTGAGGGCTTCCTTTCACATATTTCTTCTGTAATAAAAGGGTTTGTTGGACAGTCTACATTCTTGCCTAAGTCAGTTTCTTTCCTTAAAGACTTTTTTGTGTCTGGGCCAGCAAAATGATTTGTAGGTAACATGATTAGGTTCATGCCAAGCTCAGTCTGGGAATGTACCTGATATATTTCTGGCTAGCTGAGCTTCAAGGCCTGTTGTTGCCTTCCTGACCTTCCTCTGGCTTGCTCCAGAGCCATTCTGAATGGAGGGCATGAAAGACGGTCCAGGATGGCTGCCAGTCGGGCGGCCTGAGAAAAATAAAAACCCTACAGGGCAAGCACAGACAGACACTATGTTCTAGCATCTTCCAGACTTTTACCTCCTCCAGCAGGCCAGAGGTCTAGAAGATTAGGAAGCACTGGACACAAGAATATAAGCATTGTACAAGAGTGTTTTACTGGGACAGAATACTTACATGTTTTATTTTTACTGATTCATACCAAAACTCTGTGAGGGAAACAGAGCAAGGATTATTCCCATATTACAAACAGGGAGAACGAGGCTGAGCATGGTGGGTTAAAGTAAAAAGAGTTAATTATTGGTAGAGAAAGAAATTCTACTGTCTCCAAAAGTAATGCTTTTTCTATTATATGTTATTATCTTCTACGCATTATATGAATAACCTTTTTCTTTAGTTCATTCCATCAGCCCAGGAAATCTTTATTTTCTGCAGGCTAGGGATACAAACATCTAATTATTCATCAAAAAATAGTCCCAACTACAAAAAAGTCTAGGTTACCTGCTATTCAAGACTCAAGATCCTAGGGAACAATAAAAATAATAACAGTTCACAAATTATCTAGGTAGTCTTATGTGGGCAGCCTTATGTAGGTAGCCAAACTGTATTAACCCCAATCTACATATAAAGAAACTGAGGGTTAGAAAGGTTAAGTCATTGCCTAAGGTTAACCATATAAGTCAGAGTCAGGGCTCATGTCCAGGTCTGAGAAACAAGAATATATTAGAACCAGAAGGGACCTTTAAGATCATATGAAGAAATTGAATTCCAGAGAAAGAGGTCACTGACCAAGTAAAACATGTTCAGAAGGATAAAGATGATAATGACAGGACAATAAAAGCATGCCAAATGACTATCAGCAGGAGAAATCTGACATTTTTAATTTGGAGAAGAGAATACTTGTGACCACGAGGGGGCAGAGGCAGACAGACACATTGATAATCTCTAAGACTAAAGAGCTGTCATATGGGAGAAAGATTGGATCTGTTCTATTTAGTCACAAAGGGAAGAAATAAAAGCAATGATTTAAAAGTTATAGAGGGGCTAACTCTGGCTTCATATAAAGGAGAAAATGTCCTAACCAAGAAATCAGGAAAAATGGAAGACAGTCTCAGTAAGAGTTTACGCTCTACTTGCATATAAAAATAAATAAGGTAAGTAAAAGTCCTATGAAGACAGAAAAAAACTAAAAATTGGGTGGATTAAGAACGGATTCAAGGAGGCTCTTTAAAGGAAAATAATTATAGGAGAAATGGAGATATAAGGAAGGAGTGAATATGGAGCAAGGAATATACCTTGTGAAAACATGCTGAGGAGATAGGACACGAAATATCAAGTTTAGTGAAGAGTAGCATGATTTGAATGGAGTGAAAGGCAGTAATGTGAAATAAGGTTAGAAAAACAGACTGAAATCAATAATGGGAGACACTGAGGGTTTCTAAGCAGAGGATTTCTTAGCAAGATTATTTGGGCATTTAGGGAAGGGATGGAGGAAGAAGGGAAAGTCTGGTGGCAAAAAGCTCACTCTGGAGGCTATATATATATATATATAATATAACAATCTGATAAAATGGTTGCTCTATTATTTGCAAGCTATATTACCCCAGGCAAACTACTCTCTCCTGGGATTTACCTTTTCTTATCTATAAAAGGAGAGGGGTTGAACTAGGGTGATCTCCAAAGTCAGCTCCAATGCTAAAATCCTATGATTTTATAAAGAGATTGGCATTCTGCACATATCAGTATGAGTGCACTTGCCAAGTGTTTCATAAACTAAACTGGTAATATCATCTATCCTACTGCTACTCAGAAGTGCGAATCCCTTTTAAATACCTCAAAATTTTTCATTTTTAAATGAAATTTAAATGAATTAAATTCAAAATTCTCTTCCTCTTTCCATCTCTGTCATCCATTGAGAAGGCAAGAAATACAATACCCATTTTATATATACAAAATCATGCAAAACCTATTTCTACATTAACTATATATATACAAATAATGTCTTCCTCATTTGAAATTGAACTCCTTGAAGAAAAGGACCTTGTTTTTGTTCTACTTCTATATCCCTAGAGGTTAGTACAATACCTAACTTGTAATAAAGGTTAATGAATGCTTGTTAATGATGACAATGACAGCTCTTATTCACTAGTGTCAATTTATCAGGGTTCCTAGACTCTCATGGAACCTATAACTAAATAGCACTTAATCTTCTATCTCTTTGCCTCAATCTTTTCTCTAGCTGCCACCTTGTTGGCACTGCTGCCTTTGAAGGAAGAGTCCCTCTGCAAAATCTCTAACCAGGAAAGAGAGAGCAGGAAAGAAACAAATGAGCAAAAAAGGCATGGCATTATAGTCCCTGTTTTATGGATGTTTTGTTTTTTGGATGAGAAAACCAATGTTCAAAGAAACAAAGTCCTTGACCAAAGTCAGGAAAGAGACAGAAAGACAGAAACAGACAGAGATAAGAAACAGGATGCATGACTCTTTGCATAATGCTCTTTGTATAATGTTCTACTCTCTAAGGCAGAGGTTCTCCAGCAAGGAACCCCAAGGTCTAAATTCTAATTAGGTTTATTTAAAATTATAATGTATGAAATCAGCGCCAGCTATGTATAGATTTTAGCACTCAGTCCCAGTTCTTGGGTTTCATGATCATGTGCAAACAAGCTCTCATGAGGGGTCCTTTGAAACAAAGGATAGTCTCAGCAGCAGTATTTAGTATGTGTCCCATCCTATTTGCAAATACACCTTGCCATGGTTTGGAATTTTCAGCATGGAAACTACCTCCCCCACCAAAAAAAATTCCACAATCTCATACTGGTCTAGACTACTTTACCCATTTAGGGCTTAAGGTGCTGTTGCTGTGAGATAAGACAAAAGACAGTAACAATAATAATTAAGGTAAGGAAATTTTGAGGAGGAAACAGACTTGATTTAATTGGTATTTTACTGGAATTTTAAAGGAGGAAATTCCTTCTATTAATGCAGATCAGTACACCTCTCAGCAACTCCAGAGTCAAAGGTGGGTCTAGAACTCAGCTTTTCAGGATTCCAAGTTCATTACACCATACTTACTCAAAGGAATTCTCAGCAGAACCAGTTTAAAAGGTATAGTTTTGCCTTGTAATTTTCATCCAGCAAAAGTAAATACACCTCCCCACACCTACCTACATACTATGGGGGCACTAAATTAATATTCACAGATAATAAATAAGGAAGTTATTCATCTTGTGACTATTTAAAATTCTAACAATGTTAGGATTGGAAAAGAAGTTAGAAATGATACAGCCTAGGATTATTCAAATTTTTTAAACAGAAGGATCATATACCAGAAATCCATGTATGTGAATCATATTTATGAAATTATAATCATTAAGAATTGAATCAAGGGTATTCCAATGATATCTGGAAGTATACAGGCACCTGGGTCAGATCAAATTGGCTGATTAGTTTATTTAGAACTAGCTAATAAGGCATCCAGTGACAAAGATACAGTTTTGAGGTTTTGGGTTTTTTTTTTTAAACTAAAAATTTTTGCCAGCCTAGAAGTTGAAACCAAGGTCGCAATTTAGTTATCTGAAATATAATCCAAATTCATTTTACACAGAGAAGTGACTGATCTAGGTACTCTGTCTAGGTACTCTGAGACAAGTCATTTCCCTTCCTGAAGGGAAATTTCATATGAAATTTTCATATGAAATGAGAAAAACTGAGCTAGGTCATGAACTATTCTTGACAACTGTATTTCAATAAGTAGTTTCCTTTGTAATCTTATGGATTTTTTACACATCTAAAAATACTATGCTGAGAAGGCCCATAGCTTTCATCAGACTAAAGAAGTTCATAACACCAAAAAAAGTTAAGAATGCTTGAGGTAGACGATTCCATGTGTTGGTCTTAGAATGAAATCTCTTGACTTCTATCCAATATAGGGCTCTTTCAGATATAAAATGCATAAAATTATGTTCATTTGTCTCTCCTCGCTGCCAACTCATCCCTAACTTTATATAATTTATGATAACTTGGTAATGGTTATGGCTAGTACCAAAAATAGTGTCAGACTATAAAAAGCCAGCATAAATAGAATCTTGCCTTATAAACTAAGGTTTAAATCATGCAGGATTATATTCAGTTCTGAGATGCCATTTGTTCTGCAATACTCCCCTGGGATCTATCACTTTTAATGGCACTTTAGGAGAAAGACTGAATTTCAGTAAATTTTGAGACCTTTAACAGAACCATAACTTTCTTTGAGAAGGGAGAATTATGAGGATACACAGGGTAAGAAGAATGGAAGAAAATATATTTTCAAATGTTTCTTCCCCATCTTTTTAACAGATACTGTGCTAGTCAGTCAATAAGCATTTATTAAATGCCTATTATGTGCCAGTCACTGTATTAACAGAGAGTCTAGTGTCACACAGTCAAAATGTGAAAGGCTGGACTTGAACCTAAATCTTCTAGACTCTGAAGTTAGCACTAATAACTATGACTAGTATCATTCCTACTGCAATGATGATGATAGTTGAAATTATTTTTCTTTTTATGATTTATATAGTATTATATAATATGGTATATAATATATATACGCACACACAAAATATAGTATTATATAATGTAATATGTAGTATTATATAGTATTACTCTACACCAGATTGCCAGGTGCCATTTGTAAATTTAAAATAACTTTGTTGTTATTGACTCTGGGAAATACAAAAAAAGGGGATGAATATGGTTGTGCTGGTAAATTAATCATGTCTGGTATATTTGGAAATGTGAAAGCTTAGGAAGGGAAAAACTATTAGAAATAAAGTTTTCCCCTTTTTCTCTTGAATTTCAGTAGCCTCCCTTCCCCATCTACTCATAATTTTTCCATTTCTTTTATTCAGATGTCTGGTTCTGAAGAATCAGATTTAGGCTGGCATAGGTAAAAGGACTCTCGAGCAGGTGTGAAGAGAAGGTTATTTCAAATCAGTGAGGTGTCTGGGCCTGTGTATGTGTTGCTGCAGGAAAAGACTGCCCAAGAGAGGACAGTTGAGAGGAATACAAATGGGAGTAGAAAACAGCTGCACTTAATTTAAAAGTCTGAGGGAGGGACCAATGAAGGTACACACAAGAGCTGGAAGTTCCAATGGGATCGAATTTAGGGGCTTAGAAAGATGCATCTGTTAAACCAAAAAGCAAGCAAGAATATTATCTAAGTGTAAAAAGATTAGAGATTTCCCCTTAAAAGTCATGAATCAGTTGTCTCTACAGCAAGTACACTATTTTATTTTGTTTTTTATACACAAGGTTCAAAGGAATATAGTTCTCTTCAGATTAATCAACACTCAGGCCATTAATATCAAGAATATATAACATTTATACAGCACTTCAAGGTTTACAAAGTGCTTTACAAATATTATTTAGTTCTCACAACAACTCTGAGAGGGTGGCATCATTATTATCCTCATTTTATAGATGAGGAAACTGACACAAACAGAACTGAAGTGACTTTTAAAGTATTTAGAACTGGATAGATGCAGTCAATCTGACTGTAGGGTCCAATGCTCCTGGTAATGACTGCCACAGCTTGGAGCATAATCAGTCTGGCCCAACGATGAATGAATGACTACTCTGTGTATGTATGTAATTCCTGCTCTTAAGACAACTTAAAATCTAAAAGGGAGATAATGATACCTATTTAGTCAACTACGAGCTTTTTGCTAAATTTCCAATATTTCACCTGTAAAACAAAGCACTTACTAATGCTCTGTAAAGTGTCCTTTAGCTCTAGATTTGTGAGGCTTTATTTATACCAAATTATATATTGGGATATTATATATCCCAAATACTTGTGATGTGACTTTCCCCTACAGTTACCTTTAGGGGAATTCATTTCTTAAGCTTATTAACTTAAAATATCACCTAAGGTACAAAGCCTTCCATGGATACCAGCCCCCTAACTGCTCTTGTCAGTAATTATTTTCTTCCTTAGAATTTGTATAAAAATTTTGTTTTGCATTCTGCAAATTCATATTCAGAACTTAAGATGTGTTCATAGTTATGTGTGATTACACTTCATTTCCCAATTATAAGTTCCATGAAAGAAGGGACAGTGAGTACCTTACCTAAACTTTGTAATTTTTCCCAGGGTCTAGTACAGACTTTTCTGCACATAGCAGCCATTTAATAAATACTTCTGAGAATCAAAGATTCTCCTAATTGTAATAGCCTCAGAAGCCACCCACTTTCTTCAAGCCATCCTTGAAATAAGAAGCCTATACAACATTCCTCCCAAGTGATGAACACTCTCTTCTTGCAGACAGCCACTTAACAAAAACAAACAAAAATAGCTAGCCCAGTCAACTTCTGAATAATTCTAAATGTTTTGAAGTTTTTCTTCATACCTTCTCCCTCCCCACTCCTTTAAGATACAGTGGCACTGGGCTCCTTGTTGTCTCTTGAACAAGACACTGCATCCCTTGGTCCTGGGCATTTTCTCTAGGTGTCCTCCATATCTCCTCATCTATTCTCTCCTGGATATTTTCAAATCCCAGCTAAAATCATACATCCTTCCTGGTCCTTTTTAGTTCTAATGTCTTCCCTTTATTAATTATCTCCAATTGATCCTGCATATAGCTTATATGGAGTTGATACAAAATTGTTTGCATGTTCTTTGCTCCATTCGACCATGAACTCTTTGAGAACAGAGACTAATTCTTGCCTTTCTTTGTATCTCCAGTTTGGCATAGTGCCTGGCACATGGCAGTCATTTAATAATAATTGCTGCTGACTTGTCACTTTTTTACTAGGAGAGGTTTTTATACCTGGAGTTCTACATACTGAAAAAAATCATACATCTGAATCTCAAAGAAGTAAATATGTGTAACAAAACTGAATACAGTTACCAATTATACTTGTGAGTCATCATCCTCTCCCTGGTTTCTTTCAAAGATCAAATTTTAGAAGACCCCCTGGTCTTCTTGCTCCTGTAAATCCGTACTATTCAATTACTAAATGAATGTTACAGAAACACAGAGTTAAGTTCTTTCTGTTCATTCAGTAAATCTGAAATCTCTTTAATGGTTATAGATTTTACTGACAGTGAGTTTTTTTGGATTGGCCAAAAACCATTCTGAGCCAAATGTGGTGAATAAACTTGCAAGTTCCAGCTAAGGAATTCTCTTTGGCATCAAAAAAGAGTTGAATCTATAGAATGATGAGGATGCCTTTTTCCTTTGGCTCATAAGCTGGCTCTGAAGACAAGTCCCCAAGATATAAACTTATGGGTATATTGTGAGCCATGGCAGTACTAATGAATTCTGATTCACATGTGCTCAAGAACAGAACACTGTCATATTTGTATCACCTTTGCTCACTATTTGAACAATAATGGAGGAGAAAAACAGAAGCTATACTTTTAGTGGCCTGATCCCCCAAAGTATATTCTTATATATGTATATACCAAGTCCCTAATGGACAATATAGTAAAAAGTCTTGGGTAAATTACCTGACATTCCTGCAGAAAAGTTCTTCAAAGAAGGTCTCTGTACCACAGTGTAAGACTCGCCCACCACAAACACCTTGTACAGGACAGCATTGTGATTGATGAAGTTCTGAATCACACAAGGGGGCTTGATAGCACTGAGGCCTTCCTGGTTGAAGATGATGGCCATCTGATGAAATAAGAAAACTAATTCAACTCTGTCCCCATTTATTTCAACGTGTAATTATGAACCATCTAATATTAGTGATGCACTTGGTATAGTGCCTGACACACAGTAGGTGCATAATAGGTATTAATTACATAAGTAAAAAGAATTAGATAATAAAACTAACTTAATGGGATGTTTATTACATATAATATTTGGAAATATGAAATTCCAGGCACCATGGCTCCAAAGGCAAAAATGGCACAGGATCTGGTTTCAAAGAGCTTAAGGAGTTAAAAACTGTACATAAATTAGCATTACACAAAATAAAATATGAGGGGGAAAGAAGAAAGATAATATTATAGGAGAATATGAAAAAGAAGAGATTGTATTCCACTAGAGAAAAGGATTCAGGAAGACTTGATTCAATTAACAAGTATTTGTTAGGCATCTATGTGCCAAGCACTGGGAAATATAAAAACAAACAAAAATAAAATAAAACAAAAACACAGAAATAGTCCTTGTCCTCAAGGAGCATTCATTTTATCTGGGGAGAAAACATGTAAATATATACTATATACATATAATATTCAAGGCAATAGCAGCTAGGGGAATATCAAGAAAAGCTTCCTGTAGAATGTAATGCTTGATCTGAGCTTCAAAGGAAAACAGCTGAGAGCTGAAGGAGATTTCAAGCAACAAATGAGCATTTTTATTTATTAAGTACTTACTATGTGCCAGGCACAGTACTAAATACTTGGAATACAAAGAAGGTATATTTTTCACAAGATGATGCTGAATGTGGAATTCTGTGGAATCTTAAAGTTGTTCCCATGCTCTGTTTCCTGACATATAAAGAGAATACCATCCAACTCTCAATTCTATGTTCTAAGGCTCCTTCCAGCATTGATGATCTAGAACATCAGACCACAAGATCACAGATTTAGCACTGGAAGGGACCTAAACATGCATCTAGCTAAAAAGTCTTCATAAGTTCATAGATAAGTGACTTAGCCCAGGTTCATCCAGTCATTAAGTGTCAGAAAAAGGATTTGAATTCACTTCTTTAGGGTTCCAAGCCCAGCCACTATTTGATACTGCCTTTAACATAGAATAAAATACACACTAGTTGATTTATCAGGATTTCAGCTGATTTCTTCAGGATTTATCAGGATTTCTTCAGAAAGAATTTCATTCTTTCATGTACTCTCCTTTAGGATAAACACTACTATATATTAGAGCACTAAGCTAGTTGCTGAGCAAATATAAAGCTTAGATGAGCATCAGTGACATAGTGAATGTGGATGAGGTTAAGAAAACAGAGGATTTGAGTCCAAAGAACAGAGAAATAAATGATTTCAATAGTGGCCCAAATTGGATGTTCATATTTTCCTCATGATACAGAAGAACTGCTTCCTTCATTACCAAATCATTGTCACTTAATTCCACAATTTCTGATCAAATCTTCCTGTATCATCCTCAGGAAATACTGTTTCTTCTCTGATGTGTTTACTTGGTTAAGGTGCCTGAAAGTGCAGGGAGAGGCAAGAGAAAGGAGACTCAATAGACAGACACAGGATGCCTTGACCTTTTCTAGATGTGACATATGGCATGTAGATCATCATTTCTTTCCAGAATCCCTCAATCCTTACTGACAGGTACATTAATCCCTCATTACCTGCAATGATAATCACTTTTTTCATCCACTTTCTGTTTCCTTTAGTCTTCCAGTACTTAATGGCATGGTTACCACCAGGTTCGGGGCAAGGTCCAGGCTTCACTGAACATGGTGATGGAATCAAGTTAGTAGGATGTTCCTTCCTTGCACAAGAGAAACTCAGTCCAATGATGGACTGACAGTCAAAATTTTTCCAACTTTGGTGGATGGGATGGGTCAAAAGCTTTTAATTTTGCCAAGATCTAGTAGGTTGTTGGAGGGAACTTGAATGGAATGGTTTTCCTGGTCTTTCATTTATCACAGGTCCGCATTTGGAAAGGACAGTCTTTGATCTATGGGCTTCCAGCTGTTTGGACTCTACTGCTGCTAGGTTGGACTCCCTGAATTTAATATTTCTTCAAAAACCACAGATTTCCACAGAGTAACGAAGACAACACTTTGTGTTTATCTGGTTTCCCTCCAGATGGTAATAAAGCAAAATAAAACCTGAGCTTTCTCTTTGTATGTATCTAAGCACATGTGTAAATATATGTGCCTGGGGGAAGGGTAGGATGAAGGAGAATAATCTGGGGTTTGGCAATTTAGTGTCATTCAATCCAGCTTTTGGCAGATAATTTGGTTTGGTATAAGGAAGGAATAAGACCAAGTGACCTTCAAGGTTTTTCTCACTCTAACAAATCCCATTAGCTAAGTTTTTTCCCCTTGAGTTATAACATTCTATGTTGTAAGGTTCCATTCAACTCTAAATTTCTATGTTCAGGTTCAAACACCCAATGATTCTATAAACCTTAAGATTAGAGTAAATGGCACTAGCTTTCTTTGTCTAACAGGAAATCTGAGAACTTACTGGTACCGAACAACATATGGCCTCATCTATCACCACAATACTCCCTGAGCTGATTTTTAAGTCACAAGATAGAGTAAGGAAGCCCATTAAAAAATGTCGAACAAGCTGGAACAATACACTAATAGAAATTGTAATCATACAAAGGAGACGAGTAATAGAACTAAAGAGTCTAATTTCAAGACATCTGGCAACCCTCAAGAAAGTTTAAAATCCAAATCCTTTGAGACTTAGATCTTGGCAGGTCTGTCTCACTGTCAGGGGACAGCAGACCATTTCTATTAATGGCAGAATTAATAATAATTCTCTTACAATTATGAATTTCAGAGTAACATGGAGAATATAAATTCCTGTTTATCCAGCATGATTTATTGGATTGACATTTTATAGGCAAGTAAGTGGAACTAGTAGGTTCTAGAATTTTAGAAACTAGAATCACAAAGGTTGGTTGGGGACAGAACTAGAACAAAAATTCACTGCTCTCAATTGTCCATTATAAACTGAGGGTGAATATTAGGCACCAGGAGAAAATGTTTAGCTTTGAAAATTTTTTCTTTCACACGTGCTCTAAGCAATTAAATACTCCAAAAAATAAATAAATAAATAAAATCCACAAGCAAAGAGGGTCAAACACTAAAAAGGTTTCTCTTTATTTCCTTCCTTCCTGTCTCTCTCTCTATTCCTTCCTTCGTTGCTACTCTACCCCATGCCACCTCGGGTCTCTCCCAATACATTATGCATTTAAGTACATATATACTCATGTGCATGCTTTTCTCTCCTGGGTATCCATATCAAAAGAAAATGTCCCAAGCCTGTGTATGGACCTTAGTTTAGATTTAAGCAAAGTCTCTAGACTAATATAATCTCTTTTGAGATATATTTTAACTAAACTATTAAACAGGACTGTTTGCAGGTGGAAATAATCAGGGAGTGACAGGAAATAGGTAGATGGGAAATAACCTCAAGTTGAAGAGATCAATGCTGCAAGATAGGAGGCATGAATTCCAGTCCCTATGTAAATTTAGGCAATGAGCCTCCCAGATTTGGGACCCATATGTTTCTTCTTCAGTATAAGAGAGGGATGGCTGGATTTGATATTGCCTTTCAGTTCCCACATAGTATGATTCTGTTTCAGTAAATAATAAGATCTTAGCACATGTCGACATGCCATAAGGAATGGACTTTCTTTCAAATATGAAAAGGCAAAACTGTAGGATACTGCTATTTACTTCTATTCATCTTATCATAGGCCTGCATCATAGAGTCAGTGGTATGCTGCAGTAGAAAGAATACTGCTCTAAAGATGGTGAAGGAGCACAGTTAAAGATCTGACATACTCATTCTGGATTCACTGAATGTTAAGTTGACCACCAAACAAAAAGTGTTAAAACTACAGAATAACCAATTAATTAACCAATATCAAGAAACATTTACTGTGTTAAATGCTGAACACAGAACGCAGGATTTGGAGTCAGAATGCCTCAGATATACCCCAACTATGTGACACTGGGCAAACTATTCAAACTCTCAGTGCCTCCATTTCCAAATATGTACATGAAAGTAATATGTAATATGTAAATATGTAAATGAAAGTAATGTGTAACAAGTAAAATGAAAGTAATAATAGTATCTGCTTAACTAGGAAGTTGTGTAGATCTAATGAATTAACATATGTAAAGTTCTTTTCACACCTTAAAGCAGTCCATAAATGCTAGCTATTATTCCATCACAGTGCCTGTACAATTATTTGCAAATTTGCCTCATAAAGGGGCTGGACCTTATTTTTGCCCTTTTTTACACTTTACTACTTAGCAAGTGTCAGGTCCAAAGTAAGTAAGTACTTAATAAATGCTCCTTGCCTAACTCCTGAATTTGGAGTCAAGAGACCTGGCTTCAAATTCCACATTCAACATTTTACTAGCTATGTGACCTTGCCTAATAATTTTAACCTCTCAGTCTGAAACTCATCTATAAAATGGGGAATCCTATAAATTGTACTACTTAACTCAAAGAGTACTCACAGAGGCTCAAATGAGATAAAATACATAAAGCACTTGGCAGACTTTGAAATGCTATGTAAATGTTCATTATTTTTAACTTAATTATAATTTTAATATTAATGAATAATGGTAATAGCTAATATTTATATAGCATCTACTATTTGCCAGTCATTATAAGCACTTTACAAATATTATGTTATTGGATCTCACTACCACTCTGGGAGTTTCTGTTATAAAAATTCAGGATCCTTGCTAGGCACTGCATGAATAAGTCTGCATAAGTTAAAGAAGGACAAGTATATGGCAGTTTATTTATTCACTCGAGTGTGACAGACATCATCAATGGGTGACGGACATGTGTGTCTCACAACTCAATAGATGGGCATATATGTAGTCTGCTCTAAGCTACGTGATACAGAGCTTGGGTAGGGCATATAAAAATAAGAAAGTAGATTTTTAACAAAAGGGGAAAAAAAATACTTATAATGGAATCTGACCTAAGAGTGCTCTTGTTCTAACAACCTATCAATGATTGTAAAAGTCCTCTGGCCTAGGAATATAATAATATTTCTTCCTTAGATATATTCGTAATCCTGAAGTCCTCTGACCTGAGAGTACTCTTGTTCTGTCAATGATTTCAAAGTCTTCTGGACTTAGAACAGTCCTGCAAACATTACTGACTGTCAGATAGATAATCTGTAATGGCTAAGTTCCTGAGACAATAGTGAATAGGATCACCTCTCAAACCTACTTGTGTAAGCCATAAAATTAGCAAATAAGTAACATGAAGCTCTGATCCAATTTTGTATAAATCTATCTCCCTTCCCTCAATTCCTTGCTGATTTCTTTTGGAACTTAGCCTGCTACAATAGGTGATAAAATTACAATAAACTTTGTTCCTTGACTTGAATATAGGTTCAAACCTGCAAATTCTTTTTAGATACCTTGAGACACCAGTCTGTGACCCCAACCCCCTTTCCCAACCTTAACATTTAAATTATTTTACAAAAAAACAAACAACAACAACAACAACAACAAAAAACCCCTAAATTCCTTAAGTCCACAGTGTAAGAACATAACAAGTTCTAAGAACCTATAGCTTACAGGGTTGCAAGATTTTTAGTCTTGACCTCCCAGCAAATATTCTAGTCAATTTAGCATAAAATCAGAATACCAGAATTGGGGGGGGAGGGAGAGGAGAACATCAGAGAACACTGAAATTAACTATTATTTGAAACAAGAACTCATTCCTATCATGTCCCAAAGAAGCAGTCATCCAATTACTCCTTTTATCAATTTTTTTGTATGAACAAAAATCTTATCTTCTTTCCTTCCCACCATTTCCCTCATTAGAAAAAAAGAAAGTGGAATCCTTTAATATATGTGTAAACTCAAACAAAATTAATTTACCCAATCACTCCTGAAAAGATCTTAGTAATGAAGCTATTTACTACCTCCCAGTTGCTGTTTAGTCGTTTTCAATCATATCTGAATCTTTGTGACCTCATTTGGGTTCTGGAGTTCATTTTACAGATGAGGAAATGGAGGCAAACGGGGTAAGCGACTTGCCTGGGGTAACATCCCTAGTAAGTGTCTGGGACCATATTTGAATTCAGGAAGAGTATTCCTGACTCCCAGCCCAGTACTCTGTGCACTATGAGGTCATCTAGCTCTCCCAAGACGATCCATTGAATTGTGAGTTCAATTTAAATGAAGAAAGCCTTTTTAGTCCTCATTCTCCCCAACTTCTGGTGCTTTCCCTTTGGGATTACTTTCCATCTACTCTCTCTAAATAGTATGTATATAACTGTTTGCCCCAATGGCAAGGATTGTGTTGCTGCCTTTCTTTGTATATCCAGCATCAAGCACAGTGCCTGACACAAAGCAAGTGTTTAATATAATGCTTTCTGATTAACTTATTTCTTATGTTGTATTAACATTTCCCTTTTTCTAATTTCTTTTCCATTGTCCCTAGTACCATCTTACAAATACTGTGGAATTGTAAAATATAAACATTTCATTACCATTAGCTAAAACTATATGTGTAGCCATCTCTGAATACTGGCTCAGGTTCCCTAAATTTCTCTTATTCTTAAACTGAGTATGGGTGATAGTATTTCAAAATTTAACATTTTTTAAGAACATTCTTTACAACAATTCATTAAGATAGATTATACAAATATAAATTCATTTACAGGTGAAAAAACAGAAGAACTGAGAGATATAGTCACTTGACCAGATTGGCAAAGTTATTAAGCATCAAGAAGATACTTGAACAATACTGCTCCCTTGGTATCATGGGGGGGGGGGGGGGGGAGAAGAGAAGGGAAACATTGACTGAAAACAGTGATTGTGTCAATATCCTGGTGGCAACATTTACTAGTTGTGGGATCATGTACAAGTTAATTAAGTTCTCTGTGACTTGGTTTCCCTAACTGTGCTACCCAATGCCTTTAGCAATTTACTTCACAAAGTTATTGTGAAAATCAAGTGAGGTAATGTACAAAAAGCATTTTGGAAGTCTTTTAAGTACCATATAAATGCTAGCTATTAATATAATTTTCATCATGATGAGTCCCACTGGAATCTACTGCCTCTCAGTCAGTATGTGTTCAGGAAACGTAAAATGATGCTAGTTCTGGCTCACCCTATGTATTTGATGTCATCAAGAGAATAAATTGTTTTTCATAAGATTCCAGATATTCAAGCCCCAAAGTCTCTGGCACTGTGCCTTGTCCTGCACTCACGATTTACTCCCAGGAGAAATGAAAAGGAAGAGTGGGAAAGTCTGAATAAAATATATCCATACATAGTAATGGCATGGTGGTTTCCATGGAAACTTTGAACCACTGAGTACTAGTGAGTATCAAGATAGGGTGCTTCCTAAATGATATCCCCTTTGAAAGAGGGGGAGGGAAGAAGACAGAGGGAAAAAAACTAAACAAATTTACTAGATAGGAGGCCATGAGAGTGGGAGGGTGGGAAAGGAGAATGAGAAGACCATAAGTCATACTCAGGTTTTATAAAAAACAACAAAAACCCCAATAAATTTTGGGAGAAAGGTACAATTTATACTGTCTATTCTTAATACTTGATCTCCCCTGAGCTTTCAAACATGTCATGCTAAGCTCTATGCCATCTGAACACAAATTTTTACAGAGCTTGACAAGATGAAAAATTTTCAGTTGAGGCCCAGTGAGAGATTAACAATTAAGGACCAGGCAAGATAAAGTTAAGAGACCTGCTCATCACCAGCAGATTAGACAATTGGGCTACATCAATGGGGGCATAGTATCTAGGATGAAGGAAATGATGGTCTTTACACAAATTGATAACTGCAATATTATGCATAGTTCTAAGTACCACCTGAAGTTTTAAAGGTTTTAAGTTTTAAAAGGAAGGCTACTGACATACTGGAATGTTTCCATAAGGAAGCAAGGAGGATGGTAGGACAATTGTATACTGTGGTACATGGGGAAAAACTGAAGGAACCTGAAAATATTTATGTTCAAGAAGGGAAGATGTGAGAGCTGACTAAGTATTGGAAGGACTATAAAAGGACATATAAAAGATGCTTGTCCTAATTGGCTCCTAATTGCAAACAGAAAGAACAATTTGTCTCAGCATAAGGAAAATTTAGGGGCAGCTAGGGAGCCCAGTGGACAAAGCATCAGCCCTGAAGTCAGGAGGACCCTGACTCTAAATCAAGCACTCTTTCCATGGAATCACACTGTTGTTCAGAAACTATCTAGTCAAAATAGAACATGACTGAGAATACCCTCTATAACCCTTAGCATTATTTTGAACTTATTATTGCTCAAATTCCAATTCATCACTATTCTTCCTAAAACATGCCACCCTGAACAAAACACAATGCTGTAGATGTGGTCTGAGTAGGTCAGAGCAAAGAAATGTTATCACCTCTCTTGTTCAGAATGCTTTGGTTTCTTAAAGTGACCTAACATCTCCCTAGTTTTACAGGCTACCACACTGAGCTTGCTGTCTACTAAAACCTCAAAATCTTTTTTTTTTAATTTTTTTTATTTTAAGAGGAATGCTCTCTAGCCAAGCCTTCCTCATGCTGTGCCGATAAAGGTAATTTTTTTGAACCCCAAATATAAGGCTTTACATTTATTCCAGTTACATCTCATCTTATTGGTGCTGCCCAACAATGGAATGAACTACCAAGAAAGGCAATGAGTTCTCTATCACTGGAGATCTTGGAACTGGGGATAGATAATCACTTCTTGGAATGATGGGGAGGGAGTGCTTAGGTGGGACAGCTGAGTTAGGTGACTTCTGAGGACCTGTCCAAATAAAAAAGTTTTGATTTTTCTAGCCACAGCAGACCAACTTGATGAGAGACAGCTAGCCAGCACCAGGTCTGAAGTTAAGAAGATCTGAATTCAAATCCAGACTCAGACACTTACTATGTGTGTGACCTAGGACACAAAATTTAACCCCTATCTCAGTTCCCTGAGCTAGAAAACAGGAATGATAATAATAATAATAATAGCATGTGATTCCTCAGTATTGTTGCAAGGATCAAATGAGAAGATATTAAAGTGCTTATCATACAATGCCTAACATATATTAGGCTCTATATAAATGTTAGCTTTTATTATCATCAGTTTCATTGGAGGGGCTGTTGTCACATTATTGGAAAGAATGTCCATACCAATCAAATTGAAGACACCTGAAGTACTGATAAGAAGAAAGGGTATTTTGACAAGACCCAGAAAAAGTACTGGAAGTAACCCTGTCAAATTCAACCTGTTATGTGGCTCTGAAACTTCCAAAACCTTGCCTCCTCTGAACCCCCTCTTAGGAAAAGAAGCCAGAGGACCTGAAGGGAAAAAGGAGACAAAGGGTCAAGAGGCATGTGCCTAGAGTCTACTAACAGTTAATGCCTGACAGATTTTGAGTGACAGACTGCCCTTTCTATTGAGTTAGAAGGTAGCGGCCTCCAGAATTCTTCAGAATGCTCTCCAGGAAGCTTCTGAACAGGAGAAGAAGCCCGAGGCTGCTGAACACTCCTTTAATTGGATTCACAATAGAACTTTACATCCAACTACAGCTCTGCAGAGAGGACAGTGAGCCAATTAAACCCCATGCTAGAAAGTTTTCATTCCCTATCCTTGAGCCAATTTCATCTAATTACCACTTTGGTGACAAGTGCCTGTATCATTAGGGCTGGAAGATGTCTCCTGAGCCACTGGGGCTTCTTATGAAAACTACACAAAGTAAATTGGAGGTAACTGTCCAAATACCAATCTTGCTATTGAGGAGAATCAAAAGACTTTTCTTCCTGCAAACTACGTATATCTGAGTCATACACTCTCAAGTTTATGCTTTCCACATGTCCCAAAAAATTCCTTCCTCATGCCTTTGCTTATGCTGTCCCATATGGCACAGTGAGAAGAGTACTGAGTCTACAGTTTCAGGGTCTGGGTTTGAGTTCAGATTCTGCTAGCCATGTAGCCCTGGACACTCTGTTCCTCAGGGCCCCAAGTTTCCTAACCTGGAAGACTGAATCAGGTGATCTCTAAGATCCTTTCCTAATCAAAGTCATAAGATTATCAATTTGGAATATTTTCTTCCAACTCCTGAAATGCTTCTTATCCTTCACTCAGGATCTGCCTCCTCTAGGAAGCCTTTTTCCTAAGTTTATATTCTACTACCTAGTACTTGAGATGCAAATACAGGAGGGTGTGTATGGATGCATGTGCATGTACACATATGGTTAGTGTATAATATACACTAAGATACTCTATTGACTATCTGGAAAACATAGAATTAGACACCAGGAAAGGGGGGAGAGGGGGTGTGTGTGTGTGTGTGTGTGTGTGTGTGTGTGTATGTGTGTGTGTATGTGTGTGTGTGTTTTCTGTATGAGATCCATGATTTCATTGAGAAAGGGGACAGCCAAAGAGATCACTCCTTTAGCCAATATAAATCAGCACCTGTTTTTTAACTCTGTAGATTTAAGAGTTTCCTGAGGCACCAAGAGCTAAAGTGAGTTCTCCAAAAAGCTAAGAAGTAGGATGTAGATCCAAGATCTTCCTGAGTCCAAGATTTGCCAACTACTGCACACCAATTCCTCCTCCTCTTTCCCCTGCCCATCCAGATAGAGTCTATCTTCTGCTGTTCTCAAACTGTCTCTTATCTGTCTGTCAGTCTTGCTTCTTCAATAAGATCCTCAATTTTGTAAGAGCAGGGACTTAAACTTAACCTTAAACTTTGAGGATATTCCCCTTATGGCCCAGCACAGTTTTTGAAACATAAAATGTTTTCAAAATGAATTTGTAGAATGAGCAACAGAGAAAACTAAAAAGAGAAAAGAAAAGGAATTGTCATCTTCCTCTAAACATAACTTCAGGATAAGGCATCGAGACTGACATAATAAGTAGTTATTTCTCAAGTTGGTGCCCCTAAAGGAGGTGTTGGAAGGCCTCACATGGAAAGCACATCCCAGTTACCAGTGTAGAAATAATTGAAGCTACCTAAAACTATAATGACAATAAGCCTCCAATCTTGGTATGTATAGGGTTTATTATACATTATAAAATATATGTATATAAAATATATGTATAATAAACACTAACCATAAATGCATATGCAAAATACTCTCATTTACCTGCACCTCAAGTAGTAGGTAATAGAGTATAAACTTGGAGTGTTTGAGGACGTAAGAGAAAGGAGAGCTAAGAGGAAAAGGATTACTATAGGAAGCAGACTCTTAGTGGAGTCTTATAAGATAAAGAGCATTTGAGGAATTAGGGAGTAAATGAAGTTTCAGGTGGGAAAGGGAAAGGGTGAAGGAGAGAAAAAGGGAAAGACAATGTGTACACACACACACACACACACAACACACACACACACACACAGTCTTTCACTCACCTCATGAGAGTTGGTTCCATGGGCCACTCTGGTTTTGCAAACTATCAAACAAAAAAGGAATGAATGAAATCATTATAAAAGGTGACTAATCTTATCAGGTGACAAATTACCAGATTTCCCAAGAAACATGCTGTCTAGTGACCAAGAGAATTTATAAATGCCAGCTAGCATGGCAAATGTTTCTAAGATTCAGTGAAAGAGATACTTAGAACCTTAAAATATTGTTAAGAATTCTATATATAGAATATTAACATCAAAAACTGAGCTCCTCATGAATCACTTAATGCTACTATGAATGCTTCACTAAAAGATATCAGATTTCTGCTCCCTTTTAGAATGATCTCAGTGCCACCAATGCTATCATATTATTAACGGTTATTTCCAAGATAGCAATGTTATTCCACCTAACATGGCATCATTAACCCAAACCAGGAGACTACTGGTAGCACTTCTGAAAAAAGCGTGAGATGCAATATGCATACTTCTGGGACCTTGCAAAGTTGTGCATTACATACTGAATGGGAAAGCCAGTCCATTCTTCTCCAGAAGCTGCATGGTATCTTCTCCACATAAGCTAGTGAGCTCCATGAAGGGTGGGGAACAGATCCTTTCATCTACAAGACAAAAGAAAACAGAAAGATTTAACATGCTGATCTGGACATTTTTTTCCCCTCTAAGTGGCCTTGCTTCATTTGAAAACAAATGTGATTTTTCTGGTTTCCTGACTTGTGCTTGGACATATGATTAGAAATTATATCACTCATTCATTCATTTATTGTCTATTGTGTGCAAAGCACTAATAAATAAAAGGTATGAACACAAAAGTTAAGTGGTTCTTTAAAAATTGTCAAATATAAAGTCCTATCTAATTGTAATGTCACCTCTTCTACTATGTCTTGTATCACTTTGCTATATACTTTGTTATATAACCAAGACTTTGATCTCTAATGGCAATATTATGTAAATCCATAGCCTCTGGAAATCTTAAGGGCAAAGAATTTTCAAGATCCAAAAGATTCTTGCAATTAGGTGGTACAGTGAATAAAGTACCTAGCCTGGAGTCAGAAAGACTCAACTTCCTGAGTTCAAACTTGCCTTCAGACACTAGTATGTGACCTTGGGCAGGTCATTTAACCCTATTTGCCTTAATTTCTTTATTTGTAAAATGAACTGAAGAAACTGGCAACCACTCCAGTATCTCTGCCAAGGAAACCCCAAATGGGATCACAAAGAGCTGGGCATGACTTTAAAAGACTGTCCACCATTCTCTTTACAGTCTGAAAGAAATCTGATTTAAATTGCCACCACCTGCTTTCCTTACAAAGGCATATTAGGAGTTCAATATGACACATCACTGAGAAACTTAGCATCTAGAAAAGACCCCTGCTATTTGCTTATCCTTTTAATTTCTGGTTAATAGTCTCAAAATGACTTTTAAATTTTTGTGGGGTTTTTTGAGAAGTGCAACATTGGCTTCGGGAAGCCCAGAACTTCTGCCTACATCTCTGCTGCCTCTTGGAACCCCTTGTAAAGTTGAATGCTGAAGGGGCAGCTAGGTGGCGCAGTGGATAGAGCTCCAGCCCTGAAATCAGGAGAACCTGAGTTCAAATCTGGCCTCAGACACTTCCTAGCTGTGTGACCCTGGGCAAGTCACTTAACCCCAATTGCCTTAGCAAAAAAAAGCAAAAAAAAAAAAAAAAAAAAAAGTTGAATTCTGAAGTCCTTCAGCAACTTCACAGGAGATCAGAAGTAGAAAGAACCTTAGAGATGACCTAGTACAGGGGTAGACAGACCACATCCAATTACTAACTCTTTTTGTAATTGAAGCCAAATATTTTGTAACTGCACTAAATAATCTTGGCTCCAAAGAACAGAAGAATAAATGTACTTCTTTCCTTTGCTGAGAAAAAGTAGAGAACTGGGGATTGGAATACTTCATATGCTGTCTGTGAAGTTTTCACTCAACTATTTTTCTTTATTAAAATGCAAAGGTTCAATAGGCAAGTGGATGAGTGAAGGTGAAAAGTATACTTGGAAAGAAAAAGTTATAAAAATAAAAGACAGCAATTAAAAACCAAGGGGAAAGAGTAGAAGAATCTTAATTGCCAGTCTATATTACCAACATTTTCACACTGTGAAAATCTGAGTCATACATTTTGTATATTACCAACATTACCTTTAGGCAATTAGCAATTCCCTAAAGATGTTCTTGCCAGATGTCAGCATTTATTATGTCTTAAGGCATTTTTATGTTTTTCCTATAAATCAATACCATGCTGAGTTTAGTCAATGTTGCTGATGTTCACAGAGGAAGAGTCTAGAAATGTGAGGGACAGGCAAAATCCAGTGAAAAAAATAGGTGCAAATCAAAAATTACTGGACCAAAAAGGAGAGCATCTGACGTTGGGAAATTCTGGATGACTGGTAATTTTACACATTTTTTTTCACAAGGAAGGATGAGATGTGAAAAGAGCAAAACATTTCTGAGGGAGGGATTAGAAAGTCTCAGGAGAAAAAAAAAAGTAGTTAGAAGTGATGACTTTGAGGAAGAAAAGATGGAGAACAGAAAGATTTGGCAAAGAGCTAGTCAGAACAAAAAAAAACACAGAAATTCTATTACTAGTTGGTAAGCAACATTAAGGAAAACTATCAATATTCTAGAAATAGAATGGGAAATACTGATTGGAAGAATCCATCTATCACTTTTGGAATGAGATCCTGCAAGGAAAACTTCAAGGAGCATTGTTGCAAAACTCCAGAACTACAATTTCAAGGAAAAAATACTGCAAGCTGCCTAGCAAAAATAATTCAAATATCAAGGAGAAAGAGTCAGGATTACCCAAGATCTGGTCACTTCTACAATAAAGGATCGGAAGGCCTGGAATACAATATTCCCAAAGGCAAAGGATATGGGGTCACAACTAAGAATTAACTACCTAGCAAGACTCAGCATCATCTTTCAGCGGAGGCAATGGAGCTTCAAAGTAGTAAGAGACTATTGAAGGAAAAAAAACAAAACAGAGCTAAATAGATAATTTAATCTACAAAACACAGGAAGGGGGGAAAAGTTGATGGAAGATAAGGTTGTGGGTGGGGTAGGGTAGGTTAAAAAAAAAAAACCACTAGTAAGAGAAGGGGGAGAGATGATAAGAGATAAGGTGCTGGGAGCGGAGCCAAGATGGCAGAGTGAAAAGGTGACTTTCTGCCTCTCCTCCAATCTTCTCTCAAATCAACAATAAAATAAGCCTCTGAACTGATCTTCAAGTCAAAAAATTCGACAACCAAACACAGAACTCAAGAGATGCATAAAAAGGTAAAAAGGAAAGGACTCTTGAGAACTTTATTTTTACTAGGGGGATACTTAAAGTTTGGGGGTATAATTAACTACATATTATTTTGATAATATGAAAAAGAGCACTAGAGGGGAAAAGGTTGTCATACTGGGAAAAAGAGGGAAAAAGTGGTAAAATAAGATCTAAAAAAAAAAGGAGGTAAAAACAAGGTAAAATCACTTGAAGAGGCAAAGAAAACCTAATATAATTGAAAGAGGGGAGGGAGATGAGCATTGTGTAAATCTTACTCTCATCAGGTTGGGCTCTAAAAGTGTATATCAGACATTTGATTTCACATAGAAACTTGTCTGTTGCTAGAGGGAAGTGGGAGGGAAAGGAGGAAAAGTAAGGGACAAACTAATAGAAGGGATAATAGAAGAATCAGGGGAAAGGAGTAAAAACAGGGGGAGGGGAACTATAGGGTGGAGTATTGTTTGGGGGAGGGGGTCATCAAAAGCAAAGTACTGAGGAGGGGGGAAGGGAGAAAGGGGACAGGAAAGGGGAAAACATAACTTGGGTAAATAAGATGGCAGGAAATAAAGAATTAGTTATTCTAACTGTGAATGTGAATGGGATGAACTCTCCCATAAAGCAGAAGTGGATATCAGACTGGATTAAAAACCAGAATCCCACAATATGTTGTCTACAAGAAACACATCTAAAACATACTGACACATATAGGATGAAGGTAAACGGCTGGAGCAGAAAATATTATGCTTCAGGTGAACAAAAAAAAGCAGGGGTAGCAATCCTTATCTCAGATCAAGTAAAAGCCAAGATAGATCTAATCAAAAGAGATAAGGAAGGAAACTATATTTTATTAAAGGGTACCATAGATAATGTAGCAATATCAATACTAAATATATATGCACCAAGTGCAATAGCACACAAATTCCTAGGGGAGAAATTAAGAGAGATGCAAGAAGAAATAGACAGCCAAACTCTACTAGTGGGGGATCTCAACCTTGCTCTCTCAGAATTAGATAAATCAAACTACAAAATAAACAAGAAAGAAACTAGGGAGATAAACCAATTGTTAGAAAAGTTAGGTATGATAGATCTATGGAGAAAGTTGAATGGAGACAGTAGGGAGTTTACTTTTTTCTCAGCAGTACATGGAACCTATACAAAAATTGACCATGTGTTAGGGCATAAAACCCTCAAAATCAAATGCAGAAAGGCAGAAATAGTAAATGCATCCTTTTCAGATCATGATGCAATAAAAATCACATGCAATATAAGTCCAGGAGAAAATAAACCAAAAGTTAATTGGAAATTAAATAATCTAATCCTGAAGAATGAATGGGTGAAAGAGCAAATCATAGACACAATCAATAATTTCATCCAGGAGAATGACAATAAGGAGACAACATACCAAAATTTGTGGGATACGGCCAAAGCGGTTATAAGGGGCAATTTTATATATCTAGATGCTTACTTGCATAAAGTAGAGAAAGAAAAGATCAATGAATTGGACTTATTATTAAAAAAACTAGAAAAAGAACAAATTAAAAACCCTCAATTAAATACCAAATTGGAAATTCTAAAAGTAAAAAGAGAAATTAGTAAAATTGAAAATAAGAAAACTATTGAATTAATAAATAAAACTAAGAGTTGGTTCTACGAAAAAACTAACAAAATAGATAAGCCTTTAGTTAATTTGATAAGAAAAAAGAAAGAGGAAAATCAAATTGTTAGTCTCAAGAATGATAAGGGAGAACTTTCCTCCAATGAAGAGGAAATTAGAGCAATAATTAGGAGTTACTTTGCCCAACTTTATGCCAGTAAGTTTGATAATCTAAATGAAATGGAGGAATATCTACAAAAATATAGATTGCCCAGGTTAACAGAAGAGGATATAAATTATTTAAATAGCCCCATATCAGAAAAAGAAATAGAACAAGCTATTAACCAACTCCCTAAGAAAAAATCTCCAGGGCCAGATGGATTTACATGTGAATTCTACCAAACATTCAAAGAACAATTAATTCCAATACTACACAAACTATTTGAGAAAATAGGGACAGAAGGTATACTGCCAGAATCCTTCTATGAGACCGATATGGTGTTGATAGCTAAACCAGGTAGGGTGAAAACAGAGAAAGAAAACTATAGACCAATTTCCCTAATGAATATTGATGCAAAAATTTTAAATAAGATTAGCAATGAGATTACAGAAGGTCATCCCCAGGATAGTACACTATGACCAAGTAGGATTTATACCAGGGATGCAGGGCTGGTTCAATATTAGGAAAACTATCAGCATAATTAATTATATTAATAACCAAATTAACAAAAACCATATGATTATCTCAATAGATGCAGAAAAAGCCTTTGATAAAATCCAACACCCTTTCCTATTAAAAACACTAGAGAGTATAGGAATAAATGGGCTTTTCCTTAAAATGATCAGTAGCATCTATTTAAAACCATCAGCAAGCATCATATGTAATGGAGACAAACTAAAACCATTCCCAATAAGATCAAGAGTGAAA
>JAJPUD010000206.1:733588-753873 GCA_023553655.1 Myrmecobius fasciatus | reverse complement strand
AAATTTATGTCCAAAGAAGACCTGGAACTCCTAATTGAACACCAGATGGATAATTTTGATTATATTAAGTTAAAAAGTTTCTGTACAAACAAAACAAATGCAGACAAGATTAGGAGGGAAGCATCAAATTGGGAAATCATCTTTACATTTAATGGTTCTGATAAAGGCCTCATTTCTAAAATATATAGAGAATTGTCTGATATATATATAAGAATTCAAGCCACTCTTCAATAGATAAGTGGTCAAGGGATATGAACAGACAGTTTTCAGATGATGAAATTAAAACCATCTCTAGTCATATGAAAAGTTGCTCCAAATCACTACTGATCAGAGAAATGCAAATTAAGACAACTCTGAGGTACCACTACACACCTGTCAGATTGGCTAAAATGACAGGAAAAGATAATGATGAATGTTGGAGGGGATGTGGGAAAACTGGGACACTAATACATTGTTGGTGGAACTGTGAACAGATCCAACCATTCTGGAGAGCAATTTGGAGCTATGCTCAAAAAGTTATCAAACTGTGCATACCCTTTGACCCAGCAGTGTTTCTGCTGGGCCTTTATCCCAAAGAGATCTTAGAGGAGGGAAAGGGACCCACCTGTGCAAGAATGTTTGTGGCAGCCCTTTTTGTAGTGGCTAGAAACTGGAAACTGAAGGGATGCCCATCAATTGGAGAGTGGCTGAATAAATTATGGTATATGAATGTTATGGAACATTATTGCTCTGTAAGAAACGACCAGTAGGACGATTTCAGAGAGGCCTGGAGGGACTTGCATGAACTGATGCTGAGTGAAACGAGCAGAACCAGGAGATCATCATACACAGCAACAACAGTATTACATGATGATCAATTCTGATGGACGTGGCTCTCTGCAACAAAGAATTGTCTCAAACCAGTTCCAATTGTTCACTGAAGAAAACCATATACACTCAGAGAGAGGGATATGAAATATGGACCACAACGTAACATTTTCATGATCTCTATTGACATTTGCTTGCATTGTGTTGCCTTTCTCTGATTCTTTTTTCTTGTAGATAGGATTTTTCTTGCATAACTTCTCAAAAATTTCAACATTACTAACATGTAGTGGACTTCCTGCCATCTAGGGGAGGGGAGGGGACTGGGGGTAAAATTTGTAATGGAAAGCTTTGCAAAGATCAATGTTGGGGAACTACCCATACATATGTTATACAAATAAAAAGCTTTAATAAAAAAAAAAAAAAGAGAGAGAGAGAGAGAGAGATAAGGTGCTTACCCAAAGAGGTCAATCACAGAAGTAAAAAACTGAAGGCAGACCCCTTGGGAGTTAGTCACATATCACAATATAGAAGTATATAACAAAATAAAGGTACAGAAATCACATTAGACTTGACATTAAAGAACCTGTATTTAAGTACCTGCCCTAATTTAACTTGCTTTGTGACCTTAATTAAGCCATTTAATTTTCCTCAATCATAAAAGCAGAATAATATTGACATTTAAACCTCATAGTGTTTGAAAAATTCTAAATTGATAAATTAAATTGGAGCTATATTATTAAAACGGGCAGGAGCAATGACAGAGAAAGGCCTAATCTGTGCCTTAGTGTAAGCTGTATGTTCTTGGGAACAGTATAGTTTAAAAAATGAATACTAGACTGAAATGTAAGATTTGAGATTGAATTAAACAGTTGAGTTTAACTCCTGTGCAATCTTGGGCAAATGACTTTCCCTCCAATAGTAGGAAGGGAAGACAGATTAGTAGACATAGGCCTGAAATGATCCCCTGAGATTAAAATGTATTCCCTCCTCATCTCTATCTTTCAGAATCCCTAATATTCCTAATGCATATTGAGGTTTTTACTTACCCTTAGAATCATATTTGGAGGAAAATTCAATCATGTAAGATATTTCTCTTTTATTATCACATATATATTTCCCACTTTTAAAATTCTGTCTTACTTTTAAGCTGGACATGTTTCTGAGGGTAGAACTAATATGTCACCCTATATCTAGCTGTGATATTTTTAGGCATGTAGGATTGCCTGGGAACCTATAGAGCTGGAAGTGTCAAGAAAGATATCAAAAAGGGAAACCACTGCCTAGGTAGTCCCATTGATTTTCACAAAGCAATTCCTCCAAGAACCTTTAAGGATTTTTGGAAACAAGGACAAGTAGGAGTTGGGGCTGAGGGAAGGGGAACTGACTGTGAAGAAGGCCTCAAATATATAAGAAGCAAATGAAATGCCAATCAGAGCTCAGGAGTTCAAGATAATGCAATACAAAGGGGAAAGGCTGCTGGTCTTAGAATCAGAAGACCCAAGTTTGAGTCCTAACTCCTATACTAAGTTAGTTATTAAAAGCTTAAAACTGCATTAAGACTTTGGGAATTCCCTGTATTCATTAGATCTATGATTGTGGACAAATCTTTTTAGTTCTGTTTCATTTTCCTTTTCTATTAAATAAGGATGTTAAAATTCATGTCTCTACTAGACAGGACTGTTGTAAGTTACTTCCTAAACATAACATCACAGACAAGAAATGGAAATAGGGAAAGAAAGTGAACCTACAATTTCTCTGGGATATGAAGCAGCCCTTACCAATGCAGATCAGCAGTTTACCTTATCCATTACTGAGAAATAACTTGTCTAGGATTATATAGCCAGAAGCAGCACTTGAACATGGGACTTCCTGGCTCTGAGACCAACTTTCTAGCCCAATGCCTAACACATAGTAGATGTTCAGTAAATGCTTATTGGCTTGACTTTATCCTCTATGTTACACTGATTCTAATCCTATCACTCTGGAGATATAACTAGAGCTTCCAAGATTCATATAATGCTTTGGGATCTAGTAAGTAGAACATTTAGCATATACATCACTTGTATTTGTATTTTAACCTTCTTTCTGGGTTCTTCCTTACAAATGTATCTCCTCCCCAATTCCAAATACTCATTAGGGGAATACGCTTTTGTATCTCTTAAGATTGAAAGGATATGCAAGTTCTTATTATTATCCTTAAAATATCTCTTTGCTCAGGAATCAAGAAAGAATCAGCATGAATGTCTACACCGAATCTCACGATTTTTAAGTTTAAATGTCCTTTGGGAGTCCACAACAGCTATGTAAAGCAATGGTGCTCTGATAAGAGAGAGTATTTGATACATATTCTAGAATGGAACATTCCAGTTACATAATTTCTGTTCCAGCCTCAAGGAAAAATCTCATCATATTTAATGGGGTAGGGAGAGCAGCCAAAATCTCCCCCCCCACCCTCCAAGGGTCCTAGCCCTGTGGACTGGAAAGAAGGCCTATGTTAAGTATTAGATGGTGAATAATAAAGAGGAGAGCATCAACAAAGCAAACAGAAATGGGTCAGGCATTCACAGTTTAAGTGCAGTGCCTATTCTAGGGGAATATGTTTATTGGCTCATATTCACTCATGAACACTTCGGCATGGACGAGTTTATCAGAAGGACCAGTCCGCTTGACAGTAAGTCTAGCAGTCTACCCAGGAAGCAGAAATATTCTGATGTGAGAGGAGGCCAGAAGGACATACCAAGAGTGAAGTCAGAAAGGTCAGTTCACAGGTAACAGGTCTGCAGCATGAAGCCTCAGGAAAGTCAAAGACAAAATCTGTCTAATCCTATGGTGTTTTCAATAGCCAGCTCTCATAAGAATTCTACCACCACTACTACAAAACGTTCTCATCATCAATACTTCACTATTTCTCCCACTCTCCCAAACAAAACAGAACAAAACAAAACAAAAAACAACCCACACTTCATTTAACTCTGCTGTCATTTCCAAGAAATAGATTATTTGGTCATTTTACTCTAAGGAGAACTGAGAGAATAGGAAACTTATTCTATTTTATTCTTTCAATTCAACAGAGAATGATCAAATGATTAGTCCCACACACTATGGTAGTCACTATGATGAAAAATATGATATGCCTGTCATAAAGGAGAACATAATTGTTATAATAATTAATATCTAATTTTATAATTATAGTGATAATTATAAGGTGTCTCAAAAGTTCTAATGCAGTTTTAAGCCTAAAATTTCACTAAAGAAAAAAAAAAACTTCACTAAGACTTTTGGGATACTGTTTGCAAAATTCAAAACAGAATGACAAAACAGAATAGTGCTATGAGAGGGATATTAACAAAGAAGAGTTCTCTTCCACTCAGGAGGATCGAGAGAAGTTTTAGGGAAAAGATAGTGGTTGATGGGGGACTCGCTGAAGCATGTTATTTATGTTGGGTTTTTCTTTTTTCTTCCTTTTTGGGGGAGGAAAGGAGGGAGAGCAGGATGCCAAGATGCCAGGAAGAATGCAATATAATCAAAAGCAATGCTTTAGAGAAGTTCAACAGTATGGGCAGGAAGAATTAGGAAGATGGAAAGATAAATTAAGAACCTATAAAAAATAATCTTAGTGAGAAACAATAAAGTCCTTAATTAGGGTATCGGCAGGAGGAACTGAGAAGAAGGGATAGATTTTAAAGGTATTACACAAATAAAACATGAAAATTAAACAAAGACTGAGCAACAGTACTACTAGAAGTATTACTAGTAATTATAACTTACATTCATATAATACATTCCTCACAACATTGTGAGGTAGATATTAAATATTATTATAATTATTATTAAGTATTTACATGTTAAGAAACTCAAAAGAGGTTGGAGGATGGAGGCAATTAAACAAGTAGGTGGTTAGGAAGCTAAGGAAGTAACAAGCTTGTTAAGGCACAAGGAGAAAAGAGGTAATGGTAGTTTGAAGACAAAACAATACTGATGGAAAACTTAGGAACATTTCATAGGAAGAGACAAAGTTGTCAGTGGAGAGAAACAAAGTGAAGTCATAAGAGGAAGGAAATAATGGGTAAAAAAAAAGTTAGGTGGGTAAAAGCTGTATGAATGATGAAATGAGGGGCATTTTTCTCCCTCAGAAAGAAGGGAAAGGGGAAAAGGAGAAAAAATAGTAAAGAATGGGTAAAGATTTATGATAAAATTTTGGAAAATTGAGAGGAATAATTAATGTAGTTCATGTTTGGTTTCCTCAAAAAAAAAAAAATGAGGCAGATAAGAAGGTAGAGTTTATGCTTGAGTAGAAAAGGTCACAAATGGAGTTATTACAGTACCAGTCTTCTTGGACTACTTAACTCCTACTCTAAGATTCCCTCCAGATTAAACTGTCTCCCTAAACTTTGGGAAACTTAAGGTTGGTTTTGGGTGCTATTCTATCACAGCATTCAATAACAAGGTGCAATTTCTCACGGAGTTAACAATAGACATTCTGGAAGGGCTCAACACTTGGCACTAAAATATACTAGAGAAGTCACAGCCCTCTTCTGTTTTTAGCTGCTGCTTTATAAAAAACTAGGATTTAATTCTCCTTTCCTGAGCTTTCAAATAGTGCCTAGTTCTCAGGGTGGTTTATTATGGCAGGAAACATCTCTATTCTATTGGGTAAGAGGATACAATGTTTTACTATTAGACCATGCACAGGAAAAGGTGGGACTGAAACTCCAAAAAGATTTTTAGCTTTGACTCCATTTTAAAAGGAAAAAAAAAATCAAAATAATCAAGAAATAAACTTATGACTAAGTGATACAATTTTTAAAACCATTTTCTTAAAGATATTTTACTAGAAATCTGCCAGGTTTTTATCTGGTAGTACTTGGTATTTAGGGTGCTGTGTCAACTTTCAAGTTGGAATATGGTATACTGGAAAGATTGATGAATTGTTGTCAGAAAGTCATTATGAATCTTGGGCTCAACTGGTTACCACCAGGTTGATCTTGGGCAAGTTACTTAAACTTTCTGGGCCTCAATGATAAAACTGTATTTGATAGAGCTGGAAAATATTTTCCAGGCTAAGTCCAAGATTCTTTTGAGAAGAAGTTTGGCTTTTGAATAGCTACTACCACCAAATTCTGGTGATAGATTAGATTACACAGATCAAATGGTTACATTTACGGACAGCATAAATACCCTGAAACACTCAAGTGAAACAAAAAAGATTTTCAAAGGTTACATAGAAATTTTAAAACAGCTATATACATATATAAAAGGTTTATGTTTATGAATGTATAATATATTTTATATGTTATGTATATATGTGTGAATAGGGGTATGTATGTGTGTATGAGAGACAGAGTGAGTCTTTATATTAACCCTTTTCTGTTCACAAAATATACTTAGATACTAGTAAGATGATGTCATTTATAACATTTTTGTTAAATGGCTCCATTTAAGCCAGATAGAAGTATTACAATATTTCAAGATTTCACAATATCTAGGAATAAGTACTTTTTTCACAACTGCAGATGCCAAATCTTCTTTGTCTTGTTAACCATATTGTATTCACTACTACAGATACACATTTATCTTCTTCAGCAAGACTGTAAACTCTTCAAGAGTAGGGATTTTGTCCACCTCCAAAGAAATTATTGAGTCTGAATGTAGATCAACACATATATTTTCTAAACTTCTTTATTTTTTGGTGTGTGTGTGTGTGTGTGTGTATGTGTGTGTGTGTGTGTGTAGAGGGGGGAAGTGGGGGAGGGAGCAGGATTTGTATTTTCTTTCTTTCTTTTTTGCTGAGGCAATTGGTTAAATGGCTTGCCCAGGGTCACACAGCTAGGATGTGTTAAGTGTCTGAGGTCACATTTGAACTCAGGTTTTCCTGACTTCAGGGCTGGTGCTCTATCTACTGCAACACCTAGCTGCCCCCTGTATTTTCTTTCACAACATGGGTAATAAGAAAATGTTTTGCATGACTGCACATGTATAATCTATAACAAAGTGCTTTGCCTTCTTACCAAGGGGTGTGAGGAAGGAGAGAGAGAGAGAGAATTTGGAACTCAAAATTTAAAAAAAAATTTTTTTCTTCAAGTTATTTTTATATGTAATTGAAAAAAAAATTAAATCAAAAAACTTTTCATTTTTGTCTTTTTATCACCAGTGCCTAACACAGTACCTGGTCCCTACTTATGTTTCCTGTTCTGATGTACATGCAACAAGCTTTAATGAAGGAGATAACAATACACATAAAAATATGTACTGCATACATAAGAAGCAAATAATATAAGTATATACATATATGTAAGTTAATTAGGGATAATATAGGAAAGAAGGCATTAGCAGTTATGGGAATCAGGAAAGGCTCTGGAAGCTCAGCAAATTGGCATATTCACGAAAACATGATAAAACCTAAGTTATTTCTTAATGGAAGAGAATATTTACATGATTTCAGATATGGGGGACAACCAGTAAAAAGAAAAAGAAGTAGAAGATGGTATATCATAAAGGAATAATGCCCACTTCTTTTTATTTGTTTCTCTAGAGCCTATAGAGTAGGTGCTTAATAAATACCTGAGTGATTATTTAACAAATGCTTCTTAGTTAGAAGTATTAGTGGATAGCATTTTTGAGTTGTTAGATGTCAAAACTAGTTACATACAGGTGGGCTACCTTGTCAATGGAGTTCTCTGAACTCAGCTAGGTTGGCTCTTAAACCAAAATATAACCTAGTGTTGGATCCATATTCAAAATGCTTCCATTTTGGTAGCAAATCCTACTAAAGCTTAAGTTTCTTTGAAATAGAACTTTCTTCTCTATTCTATTCATTAGATTAGCTCTATTCTATTCTTTGTTTCTTTCCAAGCACAAGGGTTTCAGAAGCTAGGAAAGAAGTATTCAGTATTGTCTGTTCTTGGATTAGCAATGAAACATTGATTTTTTTTATGTGTATACACACACACATATGCATACATCTAATTTTATTAAATATAGATTCAATGAATTTTCTGCTACTAGCTTTTCCATATCCTCCCCCCCTCCAAGACAATTCAAGCTTAGAGGTCCACCAGGAAGAGGTAAATCTAATTTTGTAGAGAAGTCTCTTGAGATTTACCCTATATCAAATTATGGTCGTATCAAACATTTCTGCATTTTCTAAGCAATGACATAATAAATATTAATGCTTTGAATTTCTCTAGCACTTAAGGTTTGCAAAATGCTATTCTCACAACCATTGGAGTAATAATACATGGATAGCCCCCTCATGAAATGGTTATAAGAATAAGTATTATTACTCCCATTTAAAGATAAGGAAACTGGGCAAAGCTCAATGACTTAGCCACAAACACACAGGAAGTTATACTAAGGGTTAAAATTTGAACTCAAGTCTAATGAATCCAAGGAGTATTCTTCCCATCAAAACACAGCCCTATCTCTTGGCTAATGTTAACATCAAGTGGTCAAAAGTGGAAGGGATATTACTTGGCAAAACTGTTTATTCAGTCACATTTGTGCCATATTATCTATTCAGTGGCTATAAATCAGCAAGAGAACCAAGCAGGAAGAATTGAAGGAAATCATCCATACAAGTCACATTTAAATTTACTAGGTATCTTAGTGACATAAAATAGAAGAAACATAAAATAACATTTTACCCTGGTCAGTAACTTAGGCATCACTTTCCCCCCCAATGAGAACCTTATTTTTTAAAATTTCTTTTTAAAAAATAGCTTTTTATTTTTCCAAATACATGCAAAGATAGTTTTCAAAATCGCTTGGCAAAATTTTGTGTTCCAAGTTTTTCTCCCTGCTTCCCCCTTTCCCTAGATAGCAAGTAATCCAATGTAAGTGAAACATACAATTCTTCTAAACATATTTCCACATTTATCACACTGTGCAAGAAAAATCAGATCAAAAGGGAAAAAATGAGGAAGAAAACAAAAAGCAAGCAAACCAACAACCACTAGTAAAGGTAAACATGTGATCACCAGATCACTGGAATTGTCTGTCAGACATCACTTTTATCCCTCATTCTGTTATTTCTCAAAACCAGTCAAATACCAAGACCTACTAATTCCACCTCAGCAAAATCTCATCCTTTTTCTTTTTTTTTTTTTTTTTTGGTCTAATTTTGATCAGAGACAAAGAAATTTAACATTTACTATCTTATTTTTAATGAAACCTTTTGATTTTACAACACTTTCAGTCCAAACATCACTTATCCTATTTCCAAATATCCCCTCCAAAAAAAAAATCCTTCACTCATCTTGTATCCAATGAGCCATATTTTATAATAAAGATTTTAAAGAGAAGGGAAAAGAACAGTTCAGCAAAACTAACCAACATATAAGCTGTGAAGAACAATATATGCAATATTAAACATAAACAGTGACTCATCTTTAAAGGAAGCAGGGAGAAAATACATTTTTTTTCCTTCTCTAACTTCTAAACCTGAGCCCATTTTAATAATGATAATAATTAATATTATTACCATCTCTCCGAAATATTTCAAGTCACCTCAAAGGACTTCTGACTTCACTGTCTCTCCCCTACTGCAAATATATATGTATATTTGGCCTCATTATTTTGCACAAACCCTTAAATAGTTCCTGACTGCCTCCCCTGATTTAAGTTCAAATTTCTTCATCTGGTTGTTTGATCACTAAAGGTAGTTTTTATTTTATTTTTCTACTTGAAGCCTCACTGTCTAGCATAGCTAATTGTGTACTGTTTTCCAGGTTCAGCTCTCTTCACTTTGTATTAATGCACAAAAGTCCTCCCATTCTTCTCTGTAATCATCATTTCTTACTGTCCAGTATACAAATATTTTTCCTTTTAAAGCCAATTTACAATAAAGGAACATCTTACACACATCAAAAATAAATAAATAAAAAGTCTTAAAGGCTCCACCAGCCTGATCTGAGTCATATGGGAAATGGGTAGAGTCAGATCCTTGGCCGAGCAGAAAATAATTTAGCTAATCCAACCTTCCCATTTCCACCCTGACTGCTACCCATCCCTCCCATCCCATTTTTATAACTTGAAATATTTGAGGTAGACTGCTTTCTTCTTGTCTGTCCCTCAGTTCCCTAGCTTACTTTTAGAACGAAACACTAATGCACATTAGTGAATACTACTGCTGTTTGAATAAGGAGAACCATCTATCTGCCAAACAAACTTTTCTAACAAAAGTTCCTCACTTCTTAAAAGCTGTAAGATTTAGACATCTTGTTTGTTCCTCTTATGATAAAGCTAGCATCCCTCCTATCTCCCTTGACAGAAAAATGGACTACATAGTTACATAATGAGATACACATTTTTCAGACACCAACCAATATAACACAAATTTGTTGTCTATAATTATTCTTTATTTGTTATAAAGAGTTCAGGATATAAGAGGAGTTGTGAGAATGGGAAATAGAAGAGAGTGAAAGTGATACCAAAAAAAGTGACAACAAACACTGAAAAACAAACAGAAGCAAAACAGAAGGAAGTTCAGAAGAGAATACAGAAAAACAAGGCAATACTGGTTACCATATTAAATTTAACATAGATTTTAAAAACTAAAGTATATATAATAGATTTCAGATTTCCTACATATATGTGCATACATACATGTTTTGGTTGATGATTTTTTAATCCATAATAAAAATTTAATAAAATTACAGGATGAACTCAATGGCTGAAAATATCCCTGCCAATTCTAATCACATAATTCCATAATCTTTATACCCTCTTCAATGATATCTTTGGATCATAGCACAGTAGAATTTAGTCCAAAGACTCCTTAGAGATCTAGTTCAATCCCTCACTATACAAACAGAAACAGAGCCATGAGGATCAGAGCTGTGACCAGGGTTTTATTGGTAACCCAAATCAAAGCAACCAAGCTTTCTGGTCCAGCAACATATAAAAAGCAAGGTTCCCTTACTCTCAAAAGCAAAATGATTAGAGCCAGTCCTGATTTCTGTCTTACAATGTTTGCCTTACAAAGTGAGTATGAACCAGGGAAGTTGGCTAGGGTATCTGATTGGTCATGATTACTTTGTAAATCAGTTATGATATAAGAGGAAATGGTATTTTATCTGTTGAGAAGATTGCAGGTGGCTCTATTCAGTCCATGGGCAGGTACACTCTAACATTTTGAGGTCAACCATTTATAGAAATCCAAAATGGCCTGAAAGATTTTCTCATTGTTTTAAGTTTCTTGTATCCTGTTGATTAAGTTGTACAGCAGCAGGAAAGGAAAGCTAATTGGCATATTCATGAAAGAATGAGTTTCCTTTTCCTGCCAAACACAGAATGGTTCATTTCCAAGTTAGATGGGGGAAGAAAGGGGAGAGAGGGGAGGGGAAGGAAGAATTCTGACTAGAGATTCCACAGGGAGAGAGTTAAACATTTAAGTGGATCAACTTTAATGACAACATTGGGACCAAACTCTTTAAAAGGACATGAAATATAATGTAGGAGACCACTACCAACTTTATTAAATTCTGATCCCATGAAAAACTGCAGTGAAAGAATACACATAGTTTGAGAGAAGATATTTCTGGCCTGATACACCTTGCCTGGCAATCTTCCCCATTCTTCCTGAGGACCACCTCCTCTAAAACATTGCTGTCCAGCCTCCTCTGCCCCTCAGGACAATCCCCTGCTCAAAACTGAACAAAATAAAATAAAGCCCAACTATTTTTTCCTCTTCTTACACACAACACACTTTCTCTAAAACTTGAGGTTTTTTAATTCTGGTCTCTACCTCTTGCCCTGGGGCAAGACAGCTAGTAAGGTGTTAAGACTTCAAAACGTTGCTAGGCTGATCTAAAACTACCACCCTCTTGGATCCTTAGATACCTTCCTTACTTGGAGTCCCACTTTCAACCTTTTAATCTGGGGATAATAATAATACTACCGTATTTCTGGAAAGAATGGATGAGTCAATTGTTATATCACTTTATCATCATGTCTCCTTTTTTTGCCCTGGTTACTATTCCCATTATACTATAAGTGCTATCCTCAACTATTAGAATGAAACTTTCTTGCAAACAAGGATTGTCTTGTATTTTATATTTATATTTATATAGCACACTGGTAAATGCTGAATAAATACATTCATCATTCATTCATTCATTCATGGCACCCATGAAATATTGACCTTTGTGAAAAGTCAGGAAATTTTTAGACTAATTCAAAAATTGAGAGAAGCTAGGAGCAACTGAGCATGGGACACCCTCCAAAAAAGTAGCAATATGGGTAAGAGTACCAAATAGAAACAAATAAGCAGAAAAGAGAAAAGGATACAGGAATTTCAGATGCTAAAGAAAAAGTTCTTCCCTTTCTCAGTTTCTTAATTCTCCTATAAATTTGTTGCAAGGGTTTTGTAAACAGCCATTAAGAAAATCACCAAAGTGGTAGGGAAAGGTAATGCTAAATCATTGAAGTTTATCTTCTGGATTCCTGCTGTTGACCTATGGGGCATATATGAATGACTCAGCTATCATGTAAGTTGATCCATGGCCACAGGCAAAAGTCAAGCTCATGAGAAGTCATACCCCCAATTCGAGCCTTCTGAGAACCATGTTCTGACACTGTCTGTCTCTGTCAATGTGTGTGTATATTTGTTGTATTCTCAGCAAGAACTTCCTGAGTCAAGAAACTTCGGGTTTGTCTCTGCACCACTGCCTTTGTGATCTTGGCCATGTTGTTTTAAGTAGGACAATTTTTATATTTCACAGGATCAGGAGGCAAGAGCAATTTGGATGAGGTTAAAAGATAACAATTATCATAGTACTCATTTCTCTAACAGTTTTCATATCAAATTCATTATTAAATGCTAATAAGATAATTTTCCTAATGCATAAATCAGACTATGTCACTCCCCTGTTCAAAAACCTTCCATAATTCCTTACTGATTACAAGAAGGAATAAGATTTTATTAAGTATCTACTATGTGCCAAGTACTGTGTTAGGAATTTTACAAATTATTCAATTTGATCATCACAATTGTGTAAGAGAAACTGAAATCAACTAAACATTGTTCTCAAGGTCATCTGTTTTTTGGGAAAATTATCTACATATGGCTCTGCTCACAACCCACTTTCTCCTCAATCCCTTACAATCTGGCTTCTATTTCCAACTAATCTAATTAAATTTCTATCCTCTAAAATTACCAAAGACTTCCTAATTGCCAAATAGCCTATATTTTATTTCTCATCTTCCTTGAAAACTCAGAAGCCACTGACAGTATTTAAAATCCTTTCCAAATGAATGTCCTTTGTTCCTTTTGTTCAGAGACACCACAAATTAATCTTCTTTTTATCTAATTCCGGTTGTCTTTGCTGGCTCCCTAATGCTTTAGGGATAATGGGGGGAAAGGGAGTGTGCAGAAGAGGGAGAGGGAGAAAAATTTATACTGCTTTAAGGTTGAGCCCTTGACTCATCTCTTTTTTCTCTCAGAAATACCATTCATTCACTCCCACAGTTTACACAATTAAACAAGTTAAACAAACAAACCAAAACAACAACAAAATTGTTGAGAGAACTCACAATTCTAAATCTGCATCCCTAACTTGTTTTCTGATCTACAGACCTATATAGAATCATATGATCTCCAGTAATCTACAAGACATCTCCACCTAGATATTTAACTGGCACCTGAGACTCAGGGTGTTCTTAAGGACTATATAAGAGATTTTCAAACCTCTTGTTAAAATCAGGATAAATTATATCTCCAGGACAGATTTCCTTATTTACCAGCCTAGTCTGGCATGACCAACCCGCCGATTACCAAACTGGTTCTAAATGATATATGCCTCTCTTTTAGATATTCACATGTAAATATTCCAAGGCCAAAAATCAGAATTATAACAAGTCAGTCAACTCAACTAGCATTTATCAAGTACCTGCTAAGTACAAAACACTGAGAAGCTAAAAAACAAACCAAAAACCAGTTTCTTTTCACAAAAAGAGCAGTCTAATAGAGGAGAAAGCACACACATCACTACATACAAACAAGATACAGAAAAAATAAATTAAGGGCTGGTCTCAGAGAACACTAAAGTTAAAGAAGACTGGAAAGTCATCTTGTAGAAAGCTTGTAGAAGAAAGAAAAAGAAGAAAAACTGATATACAAGTAAAACTTGGCGCTAATCAGCAATTAATCATAAATATGGTCTAGGGAATGAAATAGAAATGTATTCTTGCTTGAGGCGTGTGCCACTGTGATAAAGAAGAGGGTTTTTCTGTGAATAGCAAGACTGCAGAAATGTCTGCAAGAGACATTGTTTTAGTTGCATCAAAAACCATGGAACTCTGGCACATAGTAAGCACTTAATAAATGATTACTGATTGATTTATGACATATCTATATGTATAACTTGGGGGATTTGTCCCTCAGTATTGTTGTCACTGTATATATTCTTTTCCCACATCCTCCCACTATTTATCATTTTCTTTTTTTTTAAATTATTTTAGTTTTGTTATTTAGATGAATGTCAGGAGTTGTTTTAATTTGCATTTCTTTAATCAAGTGATTTAGAGCATTATTTTCAAATGGCTATAGAAAAAAGCTTATATTTTTTTAAAAATTTTCAAAACATATGCATAGATAATTTTCAACATTCACCCTTGCAAAATCTTGTGTTCCAATTTTTTTCTCCCTCCTTTCTTCCCACCCTCTCTCCTAAATAGCAAGTAATCCAATATATATTAAACATGTGCCATTTTTCTATACATATTTCCACAATTACCATGCTGCACAAGAAAAAAATTAAAAAAGGAGAAAAATAAGAAAACAAAACAACAAAAAGAATGAAAATACTATGTTGTGATTCACACTCAGGAGCAGATGGTTCTCTTCATCATAAGCCTATTGGAATTGGTTTAAATCACTTCATTGTTGAAAAGACTCATGTTCTTCAGAACTGATCAAAATATAATATTGATGTTGCCGTGTACAATGTTCTCTTCATTCTATTCACTTCACTTAGCATCAATTCATGTAAGTCTCTCCAGACCTGTCTGAAATCATCCTGCTGGTCATTTCTTACAGAACAAAACTATTCCATTACATTCATACATCATAACATTCAGCCATTCTCCAATTGATGGGCATTTACTCAGGTTTTCAGTCTCTTGCCACCACAAAAAGGACTGCCACAAACATTTTTGCTCACATGGGTTCCTTTCTCTCCTTTATGATCTCTTTGGGATACAGGCTCAGTAGATTCAGAGCTGGATCAAAAAGTATGCACACTTTGATAGCCCATTGGGCTTAGTTCCAAGTTGAAAAGCTCATCTTTTTAATACCAACAGTATACCAATCTGTTATATGACAACAAGATATCAAATGTAACACTCTATATGAAGAATTAAAGTTAAATACTATACAGGGTTCTATTTAGAGGGGTCCTGTGGGTATGAACAGACTGTAAGATATAACCAAAGAAAAAAGAGGAACAAAAGCACTATCAAGCAAATTTATGATAGGAGAAAAGTCATCAAAAACAAATGTATGACTGAAAAATATGGGTTGATCATGGGCAGTGGATGAGGGAAGACAGCCAATGGAATACTTTGGCTTTGCACCTTTCTCTAATTGTCAGGGTATATTGAAGAAGGAAAAGTAGGAACAAGTCACAGGATGTAGAGACATAAATGGGCTTCAAAGGGCCATCAATGATGGAAACTTTCAACTTGAGATCACAAAGTCATTTAAGTATTATATCATTTTTAATATCATTTTTTGCCAATTTGGTGGATCTATAGTCTTTTGCCATACAGTTATTGAAAGTCTACAATTCCTTTATAAACTATTCCTATTCTTTGACTCACTCCTTCACATTCACTTAGAATAGAAGCAGAAAATTAATCACAACCACACATAAAGAGAATGGCAGAACTGAAAGAAAATGACAGTGTGATGTCCCAGTTCTGCCTATAAGTGTCTTAATAATGTAAATCTCTTAATCTCTGAGTGTTTCCTCATCTATAAAACATGAACATAATCATACTTATACCTATCTCAAATGGTTGTTTTAAGGAAATTACTTTTTAAAATATTAAACACTAGAGAAATGTTTATCATTACTGTTACCTGTTAGACAGCAAATAGTCACTATATCTATGATTACAATGGCAGTCAACTACTTTCAAAACAAGTTGGTGCCAGGGGCAGCTAGGTGGCGCAGTGGATAGAGCACCAGCCCTGAAGTCAGGAGGACCTGAGTTCAAATCTGATGTCAGACACTTAACATTCCCTAGCTATGTGACCCTGGGCAAGTCACTTAACCTCAGTTGCCTCAGCAAAAAAGCTGAAGTTCATTAAAAAAATTCATAGAATAAAAGGAACAAGAAGTAGATGGGATCTTAGAGATAATCTATCCAGTCTCAACATTTTACAAATGAGAAAAATGAGACTTAAAAGAGGAAAACTAATTAGCCCAAGATCTCACAGTAGTCAATAACAAAGATAGGATTCAAGCAGATCCCCGTAAACTCCAAATGCAGCATAACTTTTCCTTACAACTAAAATATTAACCAAGATCTACAGAATAACATTTAAACTAATAATAACTAAGAAAAATAGTAGTTCCTTTAATACTTCATAGTGATCTTCATTATGGCTATGCAATCCTTTGATACCTCCTAATCGACTCATTATCCCTCCAGATTCCCCTTCTCACTGTCTATGTCCCATAGCTCTTCTTCCTTTTGTGACTAAATACTTCAAAAAAGCTGTCTACAATAGATGCTTCCACTTCCTATCTTGGTTCTAATGCTCTACAATCTAGCATATGACTTCTTCAATTAACTGAAATTACCAATAAAGGCTAGTTTTCACTCTGCAATATATATTCTATCCTAAGTTACCAATGCTCTCTATATTGTTAAATTGCCTTTTTCAACTTTTATTTTTCTGGACCTCTCTGCATCCTTTGATGCTATTGATAAACCTCTCTAGGTCTTCTTGACATCATTCTATCCTGGTAGTGTCATCCCACCCTCCCGTTTATCTATTATTGTTGCTGGGGGGGGGGGGGGAGAGGAAGAGGCAAGGGAGGTAACTGACAAAGAGGGGATTAAAAAAAATATATTCATTTCAATATGGGAAAGCTACCTTTCGTGAGAAGAGCTACCTTATAGAAGAGACAAGGTCTGGTTATTTCTCCATTGGAGCATTAGCAAAAAAAAAAAAAAAAAAAAATCTTTCATCCAACAAACTTTTAACTAAGTGCCATTTATACTATCAAAGAAAAAGTAGTCAGGGATAACCCAAAAAGGAGATATGGCCCAAATCTTTCAGACACAACTAATGTAATAATGAAAATGGAAGTAAAACGCCCCCTTCCCCCCTCGGGTGGGGTAGGCCTACCACTACTTAAATTTGTTGTGTGGGGGGGGGGGGGGGGGAGAGGAAATGGAATGGAAGAGAATAAATATTTATATAGTGCCTCCTGATTCATAATTTAATAATAACAGCTAGCATTTATATAGCACATACTATGTGCTGGGCACTATACTAAACTCTTTATTTATATTATCTCATGTGAACAACAAAAACAACAAAAAATTTTTTGAGGAAGATTATCTCTCTTGGATTTCCAAGGTGATAAAGAGGTAGGTTATTCATGTAGTGGACTTCCTGCCATCTAGGGGAGGGGAGGGGAATAGGGGGTAAAATTTGTAATGGAAAGCTTTGTAACAGTCAATGTTGAAGAACTACCCATACATGGTATGCAAATAAAAAGCTTTAATTTAAAAAAAAAAAAAAAAAAAAAGAGGTAGGTTATTATCTCTATTCTACATCTGAGGAAACTAAAGTAAAGAGAATTTAAGTGTACCACACATCTAGCAAGTGTTTGAGGCCATATTTGAATTCAGGTCTTCCTAATCAATCCCAGCTCTCTATTCAGTGTGCTGCCTAGTGCCTAATTTGATATTCACAACTCTGTTAAGAGTTTGGTGAAGTGCTTTCCACTGATGTTTGCTTGCATTTTGTTTTCCTTCTCGGGTTTTGTTTTTTGTTTTTTTTTTCTTTCTAGAACCGATTTTTTTTGTGCAGTAAGATAATTGTATAAATATGTATGCACATATTGGATTTATAATATATTTTAACATATTTAACATGTATTGGACAACCTGCCATCTAGGGGAGGGGATGAGAGGAAGGAGGGAAAAATTTGGAACAGAAGTTTTGCAAGGGTCAATGTCGAAAAATTACCCATGCATATGTTTTGCAAATAAAAAGCTTTAATAAACAAAACAAAACAAAAACAACCAAAAAAAAAAAAAAAAAGAAAAAGAAAAAGTTTGGTGAAGGCTATTACAATACCAGTTTTGCAGATGAAGAAAAGCAACTGAGTGGCAAACCCAACTGGACTTTAGCCCAGGTCTTTTGGCTCAAAATTCTGTGTTCTTTCAGTTACACCCCATGGACTGTCATGCTAAGACCCATGCCTATTCATAAAATAATTGAAGAGTAAGACAAAACAACATTTCTATACATTCCACAAGAAGTTCAAATAAGATGACTCATTTAAGGGCTCTTTACGAACTTTAAAGTGCTATATAAATTTCAATTATTCACACAGAAAGGGCTGGTATATGATAGAGCTAGAAATAACTTTTTTGAGAATGATTTCAAATTAAGAATGCTACCTGGATCCTATCAACCTCTATCTATTCACTCATATTCTATGTAAAAAAGTACTTTTTAATCTTCTGATGTATGAGCTTTTCCTGCAGTTTAAAGTATCACAATTCAAGATGAATTTCAAAATATCAAAGCACTTAGAAAACAATCTATACTAAAGTATAAAAGATACAAGCTACTTGCTGCCAACCAACAAATAATTACTGACTTCTTACTAAGGAACTAGGAGAAATTCCAAACTTTCTAGCTAACCCAAAGAATAGCGAAAATAGTTTTTTTTTTCCTAGGGTAGAGATTAAAGCAAGTACTAGCTTCCTGAAAGATAGAGAAGGGAAGATAATAACTAGCATTTATATAGAACTTACTATGTTCCAGACATTCTGCTAAGCACTTTATAAATATTATGTCATTTGATTCTTCTCTTATGAGATATTATAATCCCCTTTATATAGCTAAGGAAATTGAGGCAAACGAAAATTAAGATACTTGCCCATAGTCACACAGTTAGCATGTGTCTGAAGCCAGATTTTTAACTCTGATCTTCCTGATTCCAGACCTTAAATTCCGGGCACAAGACTATTCACTTTACCATCTAACTGCTTTAATATGAACAATAAGACATTGCTAGAGGTGAATCACTTGCCAAATTCACAGTTTTGCCTAAAGCTGGCCTGAACTTTCATACTTACTCACTCACTGACTTTCTCTCTGTCTCTGTCTCTCTCTTTCCCTTATGTATGTACAAAGAAATATGCTTAATTCATTGAGTATATCATTATTCTGTAAATATTTGGCAAGAACAAAAAAGAGCATATCAGGATGGGGGGGGAGGGGACTAGGTGGCGCAGTGGTTAGAGCACCAATCCTGAAGTCAGGAAGACCCGAGTTCAAATGTGACCTCAGACACTTAATACTTCCTAGCTATGTGACCCTGGGCAAGTCACTTAACCCAAAATGCCTCAGCAAAAAAAGAAAAGAAAAGAAAGAGTCTATCAGGAGGAAAATGAAAGCTGACTGGCAGCTCACTTCCTCTAGAGTCAAATTTTCTCAGCTATGAAATAAATGTTTTGGACTAGACAAAGTCTAAGGTCACTTTCAGCTCTCAGACTTTAGGGCTTCTCACTCAATAATCTGTGTTCTTAATAATACCTCTCTCTCTCTTCTTCCTTCCCCACTTCCCCATTTATTTATTTATTCATACATGCATATGTTTATTCATTCATTTATTGGATTTCAACCTATAAACTCATGAGGTTAGGGAACTTCGGAGCAAGGAAACCATCAATAGACTGCCAACTAATCTGTTATTTAAAATTTTAGAGAGTTATACAAAGTAATAGGTACTATGTGTCAGATACAAATGTTCCATGCTCTGAGGCCAACTCCCCCCCTCCCCGTCTTGCTAGATATATTTGTATATATACATGTGTACATATTCTTACAGGTATGTGAGATTACAGGTTATATTCAAGGGAGAGAGTACAATTACTTGAGGCAGATTTTTTGAAAAGTTTTTAAAGCTGGATTTCAATAAAGGGATTGAGGAAGAAGAGCATTGTAAGGGAAAACAGACCAGAAGCAATTAAGAGTTTTGCCTTAGTACAACAGTTTGGCAGGTCATTGCTACAGGAGATGAACCCTGCTGGGAAGTAATAGAAATGAAACTAGAAAAAGAGAAACTGGGACAGTAAATGGAAAAGTTCACTACTGGTGTCAACAAAGGCCATGTCTCCCCTTCTATGATCCCAATGGGTCGAGAAATGAAAAGGGCTCTCTGAGAAAGTAACTGCACAGTGTGTGTGTGTGTGTGTGTGTGTGTGTGTGTGTGTGTGTGTGTGTG